>VMDO01030483.1:0-21231 GCA_007922755.1 Pedetes capensis | reverse complement strand
CCCTCCCCTATGCTTCCCCCCTCCCCCCTCCCCATCTAAGTCTTCTCTAACTTTTACTTTGTAATATTTTTCTATGTCCTTGGGATCCAGTTCTGTTTAACGTAGAAACTTTCCTGTAGTGGTCTTTGCTTTTATCTTGTTAGAACAATTACATGCAATTTCTAGACCATTTAAATTGACACCATTCTTATCTTTTGTTTTTCCCCCCTTTTATTTTGATCCGACCTTTGAATAGGATTTTTCCTTCTTATAATATTGAATCAGCTCCCACATATGAGTGAGAACATGTAGTGTTTCTCTTTCTGAGCTTGTGTTTGTTCACTTAAAATAATTTTCTCTAATTCCATCCATTTTGCTGCGAATGACCTTATTTCATTTTTCTTGATTGCTGAGTAGTATACCATTGTGTATATGTACCATAGTTTTTTTTATCCATTCTTCTGTTGAAGGGCACTTTGGTTGATTCCATATCCTTGCTATTGTGAAAAGTGCGCATTGAACATGGAGATGCAGGTGTCTCTGTGGTATGATGACCCATCTCCCTTTGGGTAAATTCCCAAAAGTGTTATAGCTGGGTCATGTGGTAGATCTACTTTTTGTTTTTTAAGATACCTCCATATTGATTTCCACAGTGGTTGGACCAATTTACAGCTCCACCAACAATGTAAAAGTGTTCCCTTTTCCCTGCAGCCTCGCCAGCATTTGTTGTTGTTTGTTTTATTGATCTTGGCCATTCTTACTGGTGTAAGGTGAAATCTCAAAGTTGTTTTGATTTGCATTTCCCTAATGGCTAGGGATGTTGAGCATTTTTTCATGTGTTTCATGGCTTTACGGACCTCTTCATTTGAGAACTGTCTACTCAGTTCCTTTGCCCATTTGTGTATTGGGTTATTTGTTTTTTGGGGGAGTTTTTTTCTTGAGTTCTTTATAAGTTCTAGTAATTAGACCTTTATCTGATGTATAAAATGTGAAGATTTTTTCCCATTCTGTGGGGGTTTCCTTGACTCTGTTAATTGTTTCTTTTGCTGTGCAGAAGCTTTTTAATTTCATGTAATCCCACTTATCTATTCTTGTTGCAATTTCTTGAGCAATTGGAGTCCTATTAAGGAAATACTTTCCTATGCCTATATGATGGAGTGTGCTGCCTATCTTGCCTTCTATAAGTTTTAACATTTCTGGTTTTATGTTGAGATCTTTTATCCATTTTGAGTTAACTCTCGTGTATATTGAGAGATGGGGGTCAGCTTTCATTTTTCTGCATGTGGATGACCATGTTTCCCAGCACCATTTGTTGAAGAGGCTGCCCCTTTTCCAGTTTACTTGCTTTGCTCCTTTGTCAAAAATCAGGTGGCTATAGGTGTGTTGAGGTATTTCTGGGTCTTCTATTCTGTTCCATATGTCTTTGGGCCTATTTTTGTGCCAGTACCAAGCTGTTTTTGGAAATTAAATAATGTACTTATAAATAACCCATGAGTGAAAGCTGGAATTGAATAAGGCAGACAGGAGAAAAATTGACACTTTTGAATTATGGTGCTAGAGAAGATTATTGAATATGCCATGAACTACCAAAAGAACCAACAGATCTATCCTAGAAGAAGTGCAAAGAGAGTGCACTTAAATAAGAAATAACATAGAAAATTAGTAAATACTTTATAATTTCTGATTGAAAATAAAGTGACAAAAGCCATAATAGTGCTTCAAAGAAATTGTATAACATTATTTATGTTAGGAAAAAGGAAACTGTCAGATCAGTGATATAAGATTCTAGGCTAAGAGCTGTAAAAAGAAAAGAAAATTAAGCCCAGAGTAAACAAAAACAAAGAAATGATGTGATGAAAAGAACAGAAGTTAGTAAAATACAAAGTATAAAAACTAAGTGAGAAAAATTCATGAACTCCACCACAATTTCACTGGTAAGGTAAATAAAACTGACATGTCCTTTAGTCTGATTGATCAAGAAACAAATGAGAGGCACAAATTACTAATAATAGTTATTACAAGAGAAAGAATCATTCTAGACATAAAGATATCAAAAAGATAGTATTACTAAGTTCTCATGGCAATATACTTGACAAATTAAGTGAAATGGACAAATTCTCAGAAAGACACAAATCATGAGGCTCAACTAAGAAACTAAATAATGTAAAGAGCACTTTACCTATTGAAATAATTGAATTATAGGAGCAATCTCTCCACGATAAATATAAACTGTACATTTCAGGTCAATTACAAAACAATGAACAAAAAACTAAAGCTCTCACAAAACAAAGCTCTTTGCACATGTCAGTAGGCCCGGAACCTTTATTGGTAAGTTCTACTAAACATTTAAGAAGAAAATAATACAATTTCACACACACTATTCCAGAAAGTAGAAAATAAGGGAAGACTTCTGGACTCATTTTTGAGGACAGCATAACTTGATACCAAAATCAAAGATACTACAAGCACATACACTATACAGTAATATCCCTTTATGAATAGTTGTTGTTGTTGCTGCTATTGTTAGGTACCATCCAGTCAGGTCCAACTCATGTTAGGTTGTTAGGTGCCATCAAGTCAGGTCTGACTCATAGTGACCCTGGATAGTGATAGGGTTTTCAATGGCTGATTGTTTCGGGATTGCCTTGGGAATGAATAGCCATGTCCTTCTCCCATATTTCCGGTGCTGGGAGTTGAACCTAAGACCTCAGAGACTGAAGAACAGCACTGTACCAACTGAGGTAAATCCCAGCATCCAACTCATATCAATCATATATATAACAGAAGGAAACACTCCCCAATTCTGTGCCAGGCACATGATCTTATTTATGTGTAAGCCTATGGTTGTAGACACTGCATCAATCTATCTAGTTGAAGGTTTTCCTTTTTTTGTTGTTGTTGACCTGCCATTCTCACAAGCATGATGTCCTTCTCCAGGGATTAGTCCCTCCTCACAACATGACCAAAATATGTAAGATACAGTCTAGCCATCCTTGATTCTAAGGAGCACTCTGGTTACACTTCCTCTAGGACAGATCTTTTGGTTCTTTTGGCAGTCCATGGAGTATTCAATATTTATCTCCAGCACCATCGTTCAAAAACATCAATTCTTCTCCTGTTCCCCTTACTTAATGTCC
Organism: Pedetes capensis; assembly: GCA_007922755.1. NCBI lineage: Eukaryota > Metazoa > Chordata > Mammalia > Rodentia > Pedetidae > Pedetes > Pedetes capensis. The sequence goes on along the minus strand of VMDO01030483.1, from coordinate 18,115 downwards.
AGCTTTCATAAATATATGATATGACTGAAAATACCATGGTATGAGCCAGATGTGCTTTTTGCCTTCAATGTGACATCTTTACTTTTCAACACTTTAAAGAGGTCTTTTACAACAACTCTTCCCAATGCAATATGTATTTTGATTTCTTGACTGCTGTTTCCATGGGTGTTCATTGGAGAAACAAGTAAAACAAAACCTTGGGCAACTTCAGTCTTTTCTCCATTTATTACAAAGTTGCATACTGACTCAGTTGTAAGGATTTTTGTTTTGTTGACATTGAGGCACAATCCATACTGAAGGTTGTGTTCTTTGATCTTCATCAGTAAATGTTTCAAGTCCTCTTCATTTTCAGCAAGCAGATTTGTGTCATCTGCATAACACAGGTTGCTAATGAGTCTTCCTCCAATCCAGATGCCATATTCTTGTTCATAAAGTCCAGCTCCTTGGATTATGTGCTCAGCAGAGAGATTAATGAAATATGGTGAAAGGATACAACCCTGGCACACACCTTTCTTGATTTTAAACCACAACCACAACCAGTTTGTGTTTCCTTACCTGTTTTAAACCACAACACAAACCAGTTTGTGTTTCCTTACCTGTTTGAATGACTGGTCCATGTACCGATTCCTCATGGGTACAATTAAGTGCTCTGGTATTCCCTTTCTTTGCAATGTTATCCATAATTTGTTATGACCCACAAAGTCAAATGTCTTTGCATAGTGGACAAAACAGATAGACATCTTTGCGTTATTCTCTGCTTTTGGCTAATGTCCATCTGACATTACCAATAATGTCCCTGGTTCCCTGCCCTCTTCTGAATCTGGATTGATTTTCTGGCAGTTCCCTGTCTATTTACTGCTGCAGTCACTTTTGAATGATATTAACCAAAATTTTCCTTGCATGTGACACTAATGATACCGTTTGATAGTTTCCACTTTCAATTAGATCCCCTTTCTTGGAAATAGAAACAAATATGACTCTCTTCCAGTCAGTTGGCCAGGTAGTTGTTTTCCAAATCTCTTGACATAAATAAGTGAACAACTCCAGTGCTGCATCTGTTTTTTGAAACATCTCTACTGGTATTCCAACAACTCTTGGAGCCTTGTGTTTCATCAATTCCTTCAAGGCAATTTCCACTTCACTCTTCAATTCCATTGGTTCCTGATCATATGCAACCTCTTGAAATGGTTGATTATCCACTAGTTCTTTTTGGTATAAGGACTCTGTGTATTCTTTCCATCTTCTTTTTGATGTTTCCTCTGTCATTTAATATTATCACTGTAGAATCCTTCACTATTGCCATTTGAGGCTTGAATTTTTTTCAATTCTTTAAGCTTGAGAAAAACAGAGTGTGTTCTTCACTTCTGGTTTTCTATCTTCAGCTCTTTGCACATGTCATTATAATATTTAATTTTGTCTTCTCAAGCTGCCCTTTGAAATCTTCTGTTTAGTTTCTTAACTTCATCATAGCTTCCTTTTAAGTTAGCTGTTTGACACTCAAGGCCAAGTTTCAGCATCTCTTTTGACATGTAATTTCGTCTTTTCTTTGTTTCCTGTATTTTTAATAATCTGTTTTCCTCATTAATGATGTCTTTGATGTGATACCACAACTCATCTAGTTATTGATCATTAGTGTCTAATGCATCAAACCTGTTCTTGAGGTGTTCTCTGAACTCAGGTGGGATATACTCAAGGTCATACCTTGGCTCTGGTACACTTGTTCTAATTTTCTTCAGTTTCAGTTTGATCCTGCATATGAGTAGTTCATAGTCTGATCCACAATCATCACCTGGTCTTGTTCTGACATTTGATATTGAGCGTTTCCATTGTCTCTTCCCACAGATGTAGTCAGCTTGGTTCATGTATGTTCTATATGGTGAATTCCATGTGTATAGTCACCATTTACATTGGTGAAAAAATGTATTTGTAATCAAAAGCTCAGTGGTCTGACAAAATTCTATTATGTGATCTCCAGCATCATTTCTGTCATCAAAGCCATATTTTCCAACTACTGAGCCTTCTTCTTTGTTTTCAATTTTTGCATTCTAGTCACTAATAATTATCAGTATATCTTTATTGTATGGTCAATCTATTTCAGATTACCAGAGCTGATGAAAAATCTTTCCTATCTTTATTTGTAGGCTTAGTCATGGGTGCATACATTTGAATGATAGTCATGTTAACTGGCCTTCTTCACAAGTGTATGGATATTATTCTATTACTGACAACATTGTACTTCAGGACAGACCTTGAGATGTCTTTTTTGATGATGAATGCAACTCCATTTCTCTTTGCCATTTCCAGCATGGTAGACCACATGATTATCTGATTCAACTAGCCAATGCCAGTCCACATTACCTCACTGATACCTAGAATGTCAATGTTTATGCTCTCCATTTCCCTTTTGATAACATTTTATTTTTGTAGATTCATACTACATACATTCCACAGTCCAATTATCAATGTTTACAATTGTTCCTTCTCATTTTGAGTTGTGGCATTTCAGCAAATGGAGGTCCCTTGGGCTTTACTCCATTTCTGTCATTAAAGTTGACTCTACTTTAAGGAGGCAATTCTTCTCCCATCATCTTTTGAGTGCCTTCCAACCTGGCAATTCATTTTCTGGCACTATATCTGACAGGGCTGGGGTTTAGCTCAGTTGGTAGAGTGATACTCTGCACTCCCTGAGGACCTTGGTTAGGTCCCAAGCAACACAAAAATGGGAGAAGGATGTGGCAATTTATAGTGAAGCAATCCTGAAACAATTACCCATTGAAAACCCAGTGAGGGTCTTTATGAGTCAGACCAAACTCAATGGCACCTACCAACAACAATGACAATGACAACAATAAATCTGATCATGTTTCTCTGCTATTCATAGGATTTCCAATGGCTAATTATTTTCCAAGTGGGCTGCCAGGTCCTTGCCCTTACTCTGTCTTAGTCTAGAAGCTCAGCTGAAACCTGTCCTCCTCATAGGGTTTTCAATGGCTGAATGTTTCAGGATTGCTTTGGGAGTGGATTGCCATGTCCTTTTCCCATTTTTGCATTGATGAGGATTGAACCAAGGGCCTCAGAGAGTCCAGAGCATCACTCTACCAACTGAGATAAACTTCAGCCCCTTATAAACATAGACTTAACAAAATATCAGCAATATGAATCCATCAACACATATAATAGAAAATATATCATGAGCAAGTACAGTTTATTTCAACAATGCAAGATTACTTCAATTTTAAAAAATTGACCAATGTAATTCTTTATACCAAGATCCAACAAAAGAAAATGATATGTTGATCTCCTTAGATGCAGAAAAATCAAATTCGAATACTCATACATTATTTAAAATCAAACTCTTGAGAGTTAAAAAAAACTCTCAACAAATTAGAATAAGGAAACTTTTTCAATCTAATATAGAACATCACAAAAATCCATAGCTGATATCATACAGAATGGTAAAGCACTAAATTCTTTCACCCTAAGACCAGGATGGGCTGGGATTTAGCTCAGTTGGTAGGGTACCACTCTGCAGTCTCTGAGGTCCCAAGTTTGATTCCCAGCACCACAAACATGGGAGAAGGATGTGGCAATCCAATCCTGAGGCAATCTCGAAACAATCGACCATTAAAAACCCTATAAGGGTCTCTATGAGTCGGGTCTCTATGAATCGGCACCTAACAACAAGATCAGAACAAAGACAAGGATGTCCAATCTTCAGACATATATTCACCCCCACTCTGTATGTGCTAGCCACTTCAACAAAACAGATTAAAGATAATAAAAGGCATACAAATTGTACAGAAAAAAATAAAATTATCTTTATTCACCAATATGATTGTCTGCACAGAAAAATCTCCCCAAATCTAAAAAAGACAGTTGACCTTAAACTCATCAAAATCACAGACTAGAAAGTGAATACATAAATCATTTGTATTTCTATATTCTAGGGGAAAAAACTGTTGTGACATAAACCAACTTTTGTTTAAAAAAAAAATCACCCTTCCTTAAGTTTGAATGGTGGCAGGTGGTGCAGAACCTTTTAGAGAGCTTTGCTGTTCCAGCAGGTGGTAGTGATCACTTGGCCCACCATTAAGGTGGAAGTGGAGAGTATGTTGGTTCCAGAAATATGTAGGATTTAAAATCAACAGAATTTGATAGATTAAACATCAAAGAAAAGAGAGGTGTTAAGGCACTTTTCCAGGCTTGTACAAATGGATGGAAGATAGTATGATTCACTGAGGTCAGACCAAACTCAAAGGGAATTCTAGAAAAGAACTAGGATTGAAACAAAGATCATATGTTTGGTTTTAAATATAATCAGCCCAAGATGCCTTTGAGACTCTAATAGAGAGCACCAGATATGCCACTCAAAGGACGTCTTTTAAAGTGAAGTACAGTGAATCATCCACACACAATAATGAGCTGTGGTTCAAATAATCCCCACAGAGAATGTAGAATAGAGAGAGAACAAAACCTAGGGTGGAGCTTTCAAGGTCATAAAATGTAAAGGCCATGGAGAAAAGGATAAAACTATGAACTATGAAGGAGGAAAAGAAATGGCTAGCAAAATAAAGGTGCTGGGATTTAGCTCAATTGGTAGAGCACCGCTCTGCAGTCTCTGAGGTCCCAAGTTCAATTCCCAGCACTGCAAAATGGGAGAAGGACATGGCAACACACTCCCAAGGCAATCCTGAAACAGTCAGCCATTGGAAACCCTATGAGGGTCATTATGAGTCAGACTTGACTCGATGGCACCTAACAAAAACAACAACAACAACAAAATAAAAGGAAGAGAAGAGAGAGTCATTCAAAAGTACTTTGAAAAAAATGTGTACTATATGATAAACTGAAATATATTTGAGAAATGGGGGCAATCATAATGGATAATAAAGTTCCTAGGCAAACAAAATAAATAAATAAGAATATTTTTAAAAATCAGAGATGAAACCTTGCAGATTGTGTCTTTTGTTCAAAAGAATTTTAACTTTTGTTTAATAACTTTACTTCTTATTTTTTTTGCCAGTACCAAGGGGGTTGAACCCATAGCCTTATGCATGCTACACAAATGGTCCACCACTGAGCTCTACCCCTGTTCTTTTCTAATTTTTTTTTCATTTTGAAACAAGGTCTCACTAAATTTCATGGGCTGCCTCTGTCCTTGAACTTGAAGTCCTCTTCCCTCAGCCTCCCAAGGTGGTGAGGATACATGTGTACACACCACCTCCAATAATGCCTTTACTTCTTGTCCTAAATTCTACTTTGATACTGATTTTACTAATGCTACTTTATTTCCTCCCAGCTGTCATTAACTTAGACTTTTAAAATCTCTACCTCAAGTTTTTCTGTTCCATTCTATTTTGTTGCTATAGTTGCTATAATTACACAAAATATTTCAAATAAACAAAGGAATGATTTAAAATGGAAATACATCTCTTGTTTTGATAATTAACTAAATATAGAAAAGATACCAAATAAAATGTTAAGATCATCTTTGAATGTTTATTCACATACATTGTATTAACTAGTAACTTCATATTTTCTAAATATTTTAACATGAATATGTTAGGGTTCCACACAGTGAAATTTAAAACAAGGAGACACCATTTTTTCATAGCTTATTTCTTTGTCTATTGACCATTTTGGGCTGGGATTTAACTCAGTTGGTAGAGCACTGCGCTGCAGTCTCTGAGGTCCTGAGTTCAATTCCCAGCACCGCAAAAATGGGAGAAGGGCCTGGCAACCCACTCCCAAGGCAATCCCGAAACAGTCAACTATTGAAAACCCTATGAGGGTCACTATGAGTCGGATACCGACTCGACGGCACCTAACAACAACAACAACATTGACCATTTTTCTCTTTTTGAGTTGTCTACTGTAATATTTTTCTCTTTTTCTCCTGGACTTTTGGGTTTTCTCAAGTTTATTTATGGATATTCTCTGTATATTATATTTTATATATTATGTTTATTGCCTCTTCTCTGATATACAGGTTGTTTATATTTTCTTCCAGTTTGTCATTTTGTTTTAATTTTATTTATGTCATTGGTCATATAAAATTTTAATGCATATGAACTAAAGTCCTTTCCTATGTAAATTATTGGTACATATCAAATATTAATAGTAAAAATGATAATAAGCTCACAGCATTAGGTGATTGGTTACATATATTGTAATACATCTATTTGATTGAAAGTCATACAGTAAACACAAATCATTTGTTAACATTAAAAATGTTTATAATTTCTTGATGAGTAATATGGTAATTGCAAACAATGTGACTTCATCTTTTTGTTACAGATAGACAGATTGATAGACAGACAGACAGACACAAGGAAATAAAGACCAAAAGTGCAAAAATAGCAGTTTTGTCCATGTGGTGCAATTACAGATGACATTATTTTCATCTTTCCCATTTTCTGTATTTTTGGCTTTGTTTCCTGCAATGTAAATAAAAAAAGGCTTCTAGAAGAAGGAAAAATCTAAAAAGTTATTTTTAAAAAATAAAGAACTCATTTGAAAGCTATTATAATAAAATGGTATATGACATTAAATTACTGAGTGAACAAGTAGGATTAAAGGAAATAAACAAATCTAGGATATTTCTAATATTTTGACTCTGGAAGCCCAAAAATGTGGCAGTGCATGCAAGAAATAAAGGGTTGGGAAAGAGGCAAACGAGGAAAACAAGCATTCAGACTTCAAAATGTGGAGTTTCTCTTTACAATCCAATTCATGCAATGTAGGAAGTCATGTGAAGAGAATCAAAATGTGAAAATTTTGAAAATAAGTGATTCCACAAGGAGACACATATATCAAGAGAAGAAATTAGAGACTTAATCCTTAAGAAACAGTCACACTACAGGGAGAGAGAGAATACCTCCTGTGTTCTGAATATGTTCTCACAAAACCCATGGTTCAGGCTTAGTCAACAGTGTGATAGAACTGAGAGGCAGTGCCTTGGGGAAGTGACTCAGTGATCCTCATAAATAATGTTGTTGTTAGGTGCCATCGAGTCAGGCCCTACTCACAGCAACCCTATGTACAACAGAACGAAAAGCTCCCCAACACTGTGCCATGCATGCTTAGCACTATGTCAGTGCTTCTCTGCTATTCATAGAGTTTTCAATGGCTGATCATTTCCAGAATGGGCTGTGGACTCCTTCTCCCAAGACTGTAATACCTGGTATTCCTAAGTAGTCTCCCATCCCAGTACTAACCAGTCCCATCTCTGCTTAGCTTCTACGATCCAATGAGATCAGATGCCAGGGTGGTATGGCTGTAGACCATAAATAACATAGTGCTCTTATTTAAAAAAAAAAAAAAAAAAACCTCAAGGGAACTTGCTGCTCCCTTTTCCCCTCCTACTCTTCCACCATGGAAATAGGGACTCCTTCTTGGAAACAGAGACTGGGCCCTCACCAGACACTGAACCTGCCAATACCTCGATCTTGGACTCTCCAGCCTCCAGAATTGTGAGAAATAAATTTCTGTTGTTTTGAAATTATCTAGTCTTAAGTATTTTGCTACAGCAGCATGAACGGACTGAAAGAATGCCTAATAGAGACAGAGCAGAGATATCAGAAATGGGGAAAGGGAACCCTCAAGCACAAACCCATATTACCTATTCTGTGGGATGATGGAGGAGACAGGAGGAAGTTTTGAAGGAGGAGGTAGCAAACACCGAACATGCTGCCATGGTCAAGAGTGTGGTTTATTTCTGCTTTCCAAGTAGAGATAAACATCGCAGAGTACTGTCTCCACTCCAATTGACACAGCTCGCCCCTCCAAGTCTTCTGGCCAAGGCAGGTGACTTATTCACATCCAGAACCAAAAAAGGAGTGCTCAGGATGGAGTCAGGAGAGCTAAAGATGTAGGTGGTGCTGGGGCAAACGCAATGCTATTTTTAGAGATGGGAAAACAATATTTGCTCTCATCTCCTGGAACCCCAATATGAGGAACAAGTTTTCTCAGCTGTTTGGGCCTGATTCCACAGAGAAAAGGACTGATGGAGAAAATAACGCAGAGGAACACTGATTGGTCCACTATGTAGATAGGTACAGAAGATAAGCAGATAGGTTGTTTGAAGACCCAAGTGAGGGTTAAAGACGTCCGAAGGCTCCTTCTCAGGTCTTTAGTGGAAGACAAGACAATCATTTCCCTCATGCCCAGCCCACTCCGGGCCAGGAACACCATGCACTGCTGGGCAGTTCTGCGTGTGCCAGTGAAGCCAAGCCCCGCTCTGCTGTGGGGTCTGGCCAGCAATCCTGGGATACCGAGGCCAAGCAAGGATGCACCCCTTATGTGGACACAGATGTCTGGATGTTTTGAATTTTTTTGTTGTTTTGTTATTGTTTTCTCAACCCTTAAAGAGTAGATTATTATTACATTTTATTATTATTATTATTATTATTATTATTATTATTATGTAAATTAGAGATGGATTGCTCTCTAAAGGAGAATACTGAAGAAATGTGCTAACTAAAGAGCTAAGGAAAGAAGAATATATAGATCCGGGACTAAATACAAATTTCACCATTTCTCAAACAAGATTTATGGGGGAAAAATTGTTTTACAACTAAGTATGGATCTGCCCTGAGATGATATGATAACAAACCCTTGTCTGATTGAATATATTGTTACCCGTTTTCCCAAGAACAGAGAAAAGGAGGTGAGGGTCAACCTCTTTGAAACCACTTAGGTACATTGATGGCAAAGCAAAACGCCTCAGTGGTAATAATTGGAGAAATCACTTCCTTAGAGGAAATGAAGGCCCATGCATTTTTCTCTTAACTCTAAAATGAAAAACAAATATTAAAAATGGACAGAAACTAAAATTTTTAGACCTACAGTTGCTCTTGGAAACAAATAACAAGGACAGTTTGTTCACTGCAGTGGTCTAATCCATTCAAGGCACCCAAGGTGTAATTGGAAGTTTGTTATCATTTGGAAAGATCTTTCTCATTAAAAGCACAGGCACCCACCAGTAGAAAGCCGGTGTGAAGCAAATAGCCAAGCCAAATGGCTGTTGCTTTCGACTTGGTTTGCAGGTAGTTGGAGCCATGGAACCATTTTCCAGAGAAGTCTAAACCCTTGAGGAATGCTTGGGAAGAAAGAATAGAGTGGGATAGTTGGAAGGGAGGGTGCTAGAGGTGTAATGAACTGTGGAAGTAAGGCCAGAACACATACTGAGATTGTGACAGAGACATTAGACAGCTTTTGAATCTAAATAAGAAAGACCTATTTTGTAAGCCTGCCTGCAGCTTTAGCCCTGTGGCATCCGATCCCATCAGATCTCAGAAGCTAAGCAGGGTCTGGCCTGGTTAGTACCTGGATGGGATACCGCCTGGGAACACCAGAAGCTGTAGGCTTGGGAGAAGGACTTGGCAACCCCCTCCCAAAAATCAATCTGCCATTGAAAACCCTGTGAACAGCAGAGAAGCACTGACAATAGTGTTTCCCCTATTGTACAGAGGGTCGCTATGAGTCAGATACCGACTCGACGGCACCTAACAACAACAACAACAACATTTTGTAAGCCAACATTGATACAGGAAATGACTTCCAACAATAATAATAATGGGTAATATTTATTAAGTACTTGGTATATCCCAGACACCATTGATAATCCTATGAATAGCAGAGAAGCACTGACCACACTGTTTTGCCTGTTGTACATAGGGTCGCTGTGAGTCGACACTGACTCTACAGCACCTAACAACAACAATATACCAGATACTATACAAAGCATTTTAAACATCAGATGTAATTCTCAAAATTTTGATGAAACCTCTGATTCTTAGTGAGGTGGAGTAATTTGCCCACATCATATAACTAGAGACAGAGCCAGCTGTTAAACCCATATCCGTCTGCCTTTATTACCACACTTTTAAAAACTACTGCCTCTTCTCTTGTCTGCAGCCACACCACCCTGGTGTCCAATCCTGTCTGATCCAAGAAGCTAGGTAGGATCGGGCCTGGTTAGTCATTGGATGGGAGAATGCCTGGGAACACCAAGTGCTGTAAACTTGGGAGAAGGACCTGGCAGCCCACTCCCAAAATAATCAGCCATTGAAAACCCTATGAAAAGCAGAAGAACACTGACATAGTGCCAGGCATGGCACAGTGTCAGGAAGTGTTTCGTTCTGTTGTACATAGGGTCGTTATGAGTCAGACCTGAGTTAATGGCACTTAACCATAACAAGCTTGTTCTCTGCCACACAGTAAACTGAAATGGAAGGGTTTGTCTCAATTCTGGTTTTGTGTTTTGAGATATAATGAGAGCTGTTTCTTTATCTCTCTTCCTTTTATAAGTCACCAAGAATAAGGTGATTCAATCAAAATCACTGAGACAAGCTTCTCACAGGAAGAGGCAGTCTGAAAGTTTCTGCTTCTTTTGAGTTGAGTGTATGCTGCTGCATTTTCATACAGTGGATATTTAAGGTAAAACAGGTGCATTTTAAGCTGTGTGGCTTCAGTGGACACTCGTAAAGCAAGCAAAGGAAGGAGCTGTAAAGAAAGCAGACATGCTGGTGGCCCCATGGCACCCATCAGGGCCTTCCACATCCCAGGCACCTTTCCCACCTCCACCAAATATATCACAGTACTGTGGATGCTCAATGCCCTTCCAACCACAATACATAAAGGTTGAAACAAAAAAAACACTCTGCACAAATACTTTTCTTCATGTCTCTGCTCCTTCAATGCAAAGAGAAGGTTCTTGAAATTAAAAAAGAAATCCTTGAGGGAGAAATCAGTATCACATGGTATCACATATAGAGAGAGTCCATACATTCATGAGAAGTGGAAAGGTGGAATCTACACTCCTTTCCCTTTGCTCTTATCCTGGAGGCTGGCCAGTACGACTGGCCACAGCTCCTGCCCTGCAGCAGCCCTCTCTGTCCACTGCTCTCCACCGGCTTCCAGTAACTCCTGCTCCCTGTGGGGATTGAAATGTTCCTCACCTCCACAGCCACTTATGGCTCCCCTGCATTCTGCCCACCACTTTGAACATCACTTCTTTATTAAACTCTTCTGAAGTTACTCATTTTTAGGGTGCCATCTGTTTCTTGCCAACGCCTTGACTGATTCAATCTTATGACATTAAAAACAGAACAATCATGTACCCAAGGGAAATGAAATCAATACCCCTAGCAATATCTGTATCCCCAGCTTATTAGAGCACTATTCAAAATAGCAAAGAGATGGAAACCATCCAAGTGTCCATCCACAGATGAGTAGATAAAGAAACTGGTATAGCCACACAATGGAATTTATTTTGCCTTTAGAAAGAAGGAAATTCTACCATCATAACAACAGAGATGAGTCTGGAGAACATTGTGCTAAGGGAAATAAGTAATAAAGAAAGAAAGATAGTGCAGGACCTTACTTATACACAGAATCTAAAACAAACACAGAAACAAAGAAGTTGCCTACGTAGAAATAGAGAGTAAAATTATAATACCAGAATGGTGGTTACCTGAGATGGGGAGAAGGACCAGATTGGGAAAGCAGGTCAAAGGATACCAGCTTGCAGATATGTAGGACAAATAAGCCCCAAGATCTAACGCATAGCATAAGGACTATAGTTAATAGTATTGCATTGTGTGCTAGAGGTTAGATAAGACAGTAGATTCTAGGTGATCCCCCACCTTAGAAAAAATTAACAATAGAAGGTAATGGATAGGATAGTAATCATTTCCCTATGTATATCAAAACATCATGCTGGCCTGGCACTGTGGCACACACCTCTAATCCCAGCAAATTGTGAGGCCAGGATAGGAGGATCTCAAATTTGAGGCCAGAGGCAGCCTCTGTAACTTAGTAAGACTCTGTCTCAGGATTAAAAAATAAAAGAAGAACTGGAGTGCAGCTCAGTGGTGGAACACTTGCCTAGAATGTGCAAGGCCCTGGGTTTAACCCCACAGTACAAAAAAAAAAAAAATCATGCTGTACATCTTCAATTGATCAATATTTTTCAAAAGAGATTTGTTTTCAGGAAATTGCTGTAAAGGTTCTCCCTCCCTTCATCCAATTCTCTTTTCACTCTCCACCCTTTTACCCTCAGATTCCACACACTCAACACTTCACACTCACATCCTGCTTACTGCTCTTCCTTCCACCCCACCTCTTTCCTCTCAGGACTGCCTAGAGAATCATCTGTGTGGACTCTGCATCTCCGTCAGCTACACGGGGCCACCTTAAAGGGCATTTTATTCTGCCAGCACCTCCAAAGGACTTCAGTTTCCCCTCTCTCACCATAAAATCATAAGGGTTCCACCACTACAAGTCCAAATGGTACTCTACTTCTTCTATAAAGCCTTTACTAAAAAGTAAAGATCTGTGTAAAATATTAATCCATACTACAACCCTCAACACAGCCAAATACTCTTCTCCAACTCTTCACGCATGTTCTAAATTCACACTCTTGAATGAGCTTTAAACATCCATTCAGTGGTTCACTTACATATACCTGTATACACAGTAGTTACCTGTTCCCGGGATAGCCATGTCTTCATTATGATGTGTATTGTCACTGACAGTGGGTGCTCAAGAGTCTGTTTCCAAGACTGCTAGCCAAGGGACAGAGAAATACATAAATACATAGTTTAGTACTGATTTCTCCAATCTTTCTTGCTCTTGCTCTCGCTCTCTCCCTTTCTCTCCCTCCCCCCCTCTGTCCTCCCTCCCTCTTTTCTCTCTCATCTCATTCTCTCTCTTATTAAAAGAAATTCTCCAAAAGTTTGTCTCACCAGATTCAATTTTCAACACATAGGTTATTCACATCTCATTCAATGTTTGAATCAGCATGGAATGTGTAATAACAGGAAATAGAAATATACAGACTCTCTGTGCTTGGCATGGCACTGTGTTATGTGGCTTGGGAAGGTATGCCTGGGAGTATCATATGGCTGTTACTCAACCTGGACACAGAAGAGCTTTGTATGGCATCCCTTGCTGTCCAGCCCAAGTACCACATATTCGGCTAAACTGCCTCACATCAACTATGAGAAGTTTCAATCTAGTCCAATGAAATATTTTTTCAACTGCAAAATATGTATTTTTTTCCAAATGAAAAAATTCAATCACTCCTTTATCCTTACTTCTAATCCAAAATCATCTTTTGCTTCATAGAACCAAAGCTGAATATTACAATTTAACTTCCTTAATTCACACAGCACACAGGAATACTTGGAGCACGCCTCTTTAAATATATTCTCATGTTACTGTCATTGTTCCTATTTAACAAAAGTCAAAAATAAGGCTCAGGATATAGAAGAAACCTGTCTCAGTTCACACAGTTAATATGTTGGAAACTTCAATGCAAATGAAGGGCTAATGCCATATACCAAGCTCTTTACCACTGTGTTACATTAGCATATTAGAGTAGATAAGTGTTGAAATTTTTCAGTGAAATACAAAATCAAGACAACTTATTCCAAAAGTGCTCTTAAGATTCTGAGTTTTCCAAGTCACCAAAACAGCTAAACCACATAGCAATAGGATGGATTTATGAACCAATAACAATATCAGTATCATTTCAAGGGAAAGATAAGTAGAAGATTATTGGAATAGTTTATGGACCCCATGGTTAGGAATAGCAAATCTCCCCTTTCCGCTTAGAGGTGATGGGGGGGCAGGGTGTGGGGCTACACTGCCTCTTGGATCATGTATCTGAAAAGACTGTCAACAACAAGAATTTTCTATGATGGAATTAATCGCCAACAATTTCTGATCAAACCTCTAATTTGTCAAGCGTTGTTGAAAAGCTCTGTCAAGTTAAACTGGTTTGGCGAAAGGGACCCAATGTATGAGTGCCTTGGAAAATGGCAAGGGCTGGAAGCCTGCGAAGGAAGAAAAGCTGTTAACACATGTGATTCTTTGGGTCACTGAACAATCCTCAAGGGTTTTCTCTTCAAAGACCTAACCACAGCCATAAGAAAAGAACCCAAACACAACATCTACAAAGGAACTAAAGTTGTCCTAAAACTTGGCTTCCTAACTGTTGGGGCACAGGAACCAGACCTTATCCCAACTCACATCACCCAAAAGAGCATATTTATGTCCCAGAATTTTCCTATTTGTGAAGTTCCTTCCTTTTCCTGAAGATGTGAAGGAAATAAACTGGGAGATTCTGTGGTCATCCTCCTGGCACTAGTTATTTTGCACAAATGCAGCTCTGAATTCTCTAAAAAGTCCATTGGAGCCAGGTGCTATGGCACATTCTGTAATCCCAGTGACTTAGGAAGTGGAGGCAAGAGGATCTTATGTTTGAGGCCAAAGGCAGCCTGCATAACTTAGAGAGACCCTGACTCAAAAACTAAAAAAGGAGCTGGAGGTGTAGCTCAGTGGTAGAATACTCGTAAAGTATGTGCACGTGCACATACACACACACATACACACACACACACAAACACACACACACACACAAGAAAGAAAGAAAAAAGAAAAAAAGAAAAGAGAAAGTTAGTTGGAACCATTTCACTATATGCCTTAGCATGACAACTTGGGAGAACCACAAGACATCTATTGGGTGGTCCTAATTCTTCATCCTAATTACCTGTATCTATAAGTTAGCTATTTCAACTCAATGGAATAAACAATTTAAGCATGGTAAAAACTTGCAACCACTCAGGTACTGTCCTTCCCTATTCATCTATATAATCATATGTATCCATGGTATATAAATGACGGTCAACCTTCAGAGCTAAGAAGACATTGCCATAGTGCTGTCTGCCTAGAAGTGTGGCTGGATACTCCAAGGCACACTTGAGGATCCCTCCGTAGGGATGTGTGAGTATTTTGGACTGACATAGCCACTCTGTGGACTTTTCAAGGGTTTAGCAGCTTGTCACTTTGTTCTACAGTGGCTGATACTCCTTTATACGCCACAGTTTAGGCTTCAGGCCATTAGCTAAGCATCAGTTTTATACAGCCTGTCTACCTACATAGCTAACCTATGTCATGCCACTAATTTCATCCACTAACACCTCTCTAAAAGCCAATTGCAATCACTGTTCCTTCCAAGAAAAACAGCTCAGACTTAGACTTTGGGTGAAATTAGTCCTGCTACTGTTGATTAAAACAGGAACCAGGGTAAAAACCAATGTGATCCTATGTACAATGTGCCTATACATGTGAGAAATGAGAAAGGCCCCTTGCTCAAAGCTGGCTCAAATGCTGTCCTACCAAGGTATTCCATATCCAATGGGCAAAGCCCAAAGGACATACTTTATTTGAGAACTGTAAATTCCAGGTGGACCTAAAGTCAGTGGGTCACTTAAGGTCAGGCTCTTGTTGCAAACCTGCAGAATTCCTCTGTTCAGTCTTGTTTGTGAGTCCTTGAGAGCCAGAGGGATTGGGTTGCTTCAGAAGCCATTTCCATAATACCCCACATTCCTTTGCTTCTGGTGCAACGAATTGCCAATGTTGAAGCAACACGTCTCATTAAAAACTGAAGACAGCATCTATTGTTTTGACTTTAAAAACAAAAAGAAAACCATGAAGTAAAAACAGACAGTCCCCAATTTATAATGATTTGACTTAATATTTGTTTTTTACTTTATGATGATGTGAAAATGATGTAATGATTAGAAATTATAGTTTGAATTTTGAATTTTGGTCTTTTTCTGGGCCAATGAAACAAAGCATTCTTGCTTTCACTTTCAGTACAGTATTCAGTAAGTTACATCAGATAATCAATTCTTTATTAAATTATTATAAAATAGGCTTTGTGTTAGATGATTTTGCCCAGTTGTATTGTTGTTAGGTGCCATCAAGTCAAATTTGACTCATAGCAACCCTATGTACAATAGAACGAAACACTCCCAAACACTGTGCCATGCCATCACTATGTCAGTGCTTCTCTATTGTTCATAGAGTTTTCAATGGCTGATTATTTTGAGATTGTTTTGGAAGTGGGCTGCCAGGTCCTTCTCCCATTTTTTTGCAGTCCTGGGGATTGAACCCAGGGCCTCAAAAGGCACAGAGCAAAACACTCTACCAAACTAAGCTAAGGACAAACTAGGTTAAGCTATCTCCAGTCACTCTCACATCATAGTGATTTTTTTAAATAGGAGTTATTATAATCTGTAATCACCTTTTTTTTGTTGTTCATTGTATCTTCAGAATCTAGAACAATGCCTGCTTGGCAACACACAACATGTACTCAATAAATGTGCATTAAATAAATATAAAAAATACATATATATACATACTGCGTTGAATGAATATATATTGAAATGATCAATAAAAGTAAACTGTCAAGAAAGTCCTACATTGCAACAGTTAAGTTCAGAATTCATATTCAGAATATGAATTTAAAGGGCTTCTCTCCTGTCTAACAAAGCCACACTCTGGCTATGACCTTTGATGTCTTTGACCTTTGATGCCTTTGATTCATTCCTTCATCTATAAAGTAGTAACTATTTCATCAGGCTGTCATGAAGATTACCTAGTTTAATACACATGAATACAGTGATTAAAATAAACACAGCAAGAAAATGGGATTATTAGGTACTTAAGAACTAAGTTTAACATGGCTGATGCTCCCCGGGGAAGTAGATTCTGAGCTCCACTTTGCTAAGCAGTTCTTTAATAAACTTGCCCCTTCCTCATCTCAGGATATGTATATATTTTTCCTGCGTCTTGCCTGAGCAATGTAAACCAGTAACAACATTAAGATCTTCTAGCTTACTCTTACTCATCCTTACAAACTGAATTCAGAGGCACCCTCCTCCCAGAAGTTTTTCTAGATGATGTGCTGCATTTTTTCAACTCTCACACCCTAATTTGGATCTTTCTCATCTGTAATCAGATAATGATGTAAACATATTTCTTTGTTGAACCATCTGGCCTGAACCATAACCTCCTGAAGAAGTTTGCCTTTCCATTATACCTAGAACAATATCTCATACAAAGTAAGAGTTCAGTAAACGTGGAATGAAATAATTATGTGTGAATAAGACATAGGCCAAAGTCGTCATGTGTTAGCATTGAAGAGAATCCCTTACTAGGACAAGTTAATAGTTAATCTTCCAAATGTATTCTCAAGACCTTCAGGAATGTGTGCCCTTGACAAAGTTAGAGAAGTCAAGCTATGCATGGCCATTTATCTATTCATGATATTTTCTTCCTTCTATTTTTCTTATATGTCTCTTCTAGCAATAAACAGGGTCTCTCTTCTTACTGTGGCATGAATACAGCACAAACCACAAACCCACACATTCCTCTTACTGAGGCAACTAACCGTACATGTTTTCCAAAATGAAGAAAAAAAGAAGTTAGATGCAAGACATAGAAGTCATCAGCAATTTTATAAAGGTCCCAAATATGCCTACAGAAATCAACTCTGGAATTCAGCAGCTTTGTCAGTACTCCGTACGATGAAAGAACTCCCATTCCCATAAAATCAGAAATAGGTTTCTGGGATTATTTCATATCAGAATGCAATAAGGTTCATAAATGTCTCTGTGAAGTTTGAATGTAATAAACTCCAGTTATAAAACATTTAATATGCAACAGGATTCTATACCAGTTAAAACACTGCCTGTTTAACAGGGATCCCCTCACAGCGTACTTCATAACCAAGAAGGAACATTTAAAAGAAAAAAACTAAAAATATCTATAATTCAATCATCAAAAGCTTTTTTTATTTCTTGTCTGCAATACTGGTCGGTCAGTGGAGGGTTGAACCCAGGACCTTCCACATGCTAGGCAAGGGCTCCACCACTGAGCTGCACCCCCAGACCCTTTTTCATTTTTTTATTTTGGGACAGCAATTACAGTAACACAGTCCTGTGTGTGATTTAAGTTTGTAATTCGGGCTGCTAGGCTCAGGGTGTCTCTTTCCCAGCAATGCTCACAAAGTCACCTGGGGAGTCCCTCTTTTTCATGGTTCTCCCAGTATAATAGGCCTGTATTTATAAGGATTTTAAAGAAAATTGTAGAACCACACCCAAAATTCACACATTCACTTAGATTTCTTCTGAAGTATCTTGTCACATACGCCTTTTCTTTACTCCCCTGATTAAAATAGCCTCTCTCTTTCTCTCTCTCTCTCTCTTCTCTTTCTTTCTCTTTTGTTTCTTCTTCTTCTTTTTTTTTTTTTTTTTTTTTT
>VMDO01030482.1:0-21243 GCA_007922755.1 Pedetes capensis | reverse complement strand
AACTGTAGACATCCATTAATAATTGGAGCATGGAATGTATGTAGTATGAATCTAGGATTATTAGAAATCGTTAAAAGAGAAATGGAGCGCATAAATATTGACAGTCTAGGCATCAGTGAGCTAAAATGGACTGGCATAGGGCATTTTGAGTCAGAGAATCATATGGTCTACTATGCTGGGAATGGTAAACTAAAGAGAAATGGGGTTGCATTCATCATCAAAAAAGACATTTCAAGATCTGTCATGAAATACAATGTTGTCAGTGATAGAATAATATCCATACGCCTACAAGGAAGGCCAGTTAATATTACTATTATTCAAATTTATGCACCCACCACTAAGGCCACAAATGAAGAAAGGGAAGATTTCTATCAGCTTCTGCAATCTGAAATAGATCAAACATGCAATCAAGACATACTGATAATCACTGGTGACTGGAATGCAAAGGTTGGAAACAAAGAAGTCTTAGTAGTTGGAAAATATGGTCTTGGTGACAGAAACGAAGCTGGAGATTGAGAGTGCATGATAGAATTTTGTCAGACCAATGACATTTTCATTGCAAATACATTTCTTCAACATCATAAATGGAGACTATACACATGGACTTCACCATATGGAACATACAGGAATCAATTTGACTACATATGTGGAAAGAGATGATGGAAAAGTTCTATACAAAATGTCAAACAAGACCAGGTGCTGAATGGATCAGACCATCAACTTCTCATATGCAAGTTCAAACTGAAGCTGAAGAAAATTAGAACAAGTATATGAGAGCCATGGTATGACCTTGAGTATATCCCACCTGAGTTCAGAGACCACCTCAAAAATAGGTTTAATGCATTAGACAAAAATGACAGGAGACCAGAAGAGTTGTGGCATGACATAAAAGTTATCATTCAAGAAGGAATCAAAATGTTCTTAAAAAGACAAGAAAAAAAGAAAAGACCAAATTACATGTCAAAAGAGACAGTAGAACTTGCCCTTGAATAATGAGCAGCTAAAGTAAATGGAAGACATGATGAAGTTAAGGAACTAAACAGAAGATTTCAGAAGGCTGCTCGAGAAGTCAAAAACAAATATTATTATGACATGTGCAAGGAGCTAGAGGCAGAAAACCAAAAGGGAAGAACACACTCTGTGTTTCTCAAGCTTAAGGAAGTAAAGAAAAAATTCAAGCATTGAGTGGCAGTAGTGAAAGATTGTACAGGTAAAATATTAAATGATGCAGGAAACATCAAAAGAAGATGGGAAGAATACACAGAGTCATTATACAAGAAAGAATTGGTAGATGACCAACCATTCCAAGAAGTTGCATATAAAGAGGAGCCAATGGCATTGAAGGACGAAGTGGAAACTGCCTTGATAGATCTGGCAAAATAGAAGTCTCCAGGAATTCATGGGATACCAATAGAGATGTTTCAACAAACAGATGCAGCACTGGAGGTGTTAACGTGTTTATGCCAACAGATTTGGAAAAAGCTACCTGGCCAACTGACTGGAAGAGATCCATATTTTTGTTTATTTCCAAAAAAGGGGATCCAACTGAATGTGCAAAGTATTGGACAATATTATTAATATCACATGCAAGCAAAATTTTACTAAAGATCATTCAAAAGCTACTGCAGCAGTATATAGACAAGGAATCGTGGGAAAATCAAGTGGGATTCAGAAGAGGCCAGGGAACCAAGGACATCATTGCTTGTGTCAAGTGGATATTATCTGAAAGCAGAGAATATCAGAAAGATGTCTATGTATGTTTTGTTGACTCTGCAAAGGTATTTGACTGGGTGGATCATAATAAATTATGGGTAACACTTAAGAAAATGGGAATACCAGAGCACCTAATTGTACTCATAAGATATCTGTACGTGAACCATGAGGCAGTTGTTTGAATAGAAGAAGGAAACACAGCCTGGTATAAAGTTCAGAATGGTGTGTGTCAGGACGGTATACTTTCACTCAATCTCTTCAATTTATACACTGAGCAAATAATTGAAGAAGCTGGACTTTATGAGGAATATCACCATGAGGATTAGAGGAAGACTCATTATCAACCTACATTATGCAGATGACACAACTTTGCTTGCTGAAAGTGAAGAGGATTTAAAACATTTACTGATGAAAGTCAAAGATCATATCCTTCAGTATGGGTTGCAACTAAACATCAAGTAAACCAAAATCCTTAAGTGTGGGTCAGTACACAACTTCACAATAAATGGAGAAAAGATTGAAGTTGTCCAAGATTTTGCTTTTGTTGGATCTATAATCGATGCCTGTGGAAGCAGCAGTCAAGAAATCAAAAGATGTATTGCTCTAGGAGAAGCTGTGGCAAAAGATCTCTTTAGAGTATTGAAAAGCAAAGATGTCACATGAAAGCCATGGTGCATCTCACTCATGCCATGGTATTTTCAGTCGCATCATATGGTTGTGAAAGCTGGACATTGAACATGGGAGACAGAAAAAGAATTGATGCTTTTGAATTGTGGTGCTGGAGATGTCTATTGAATATACCATGGACTGCCAACGGAACCAACAAATCTGTCCTAGAAGAAGTGCAACCAGAGTCCTCCTTGGAAGCAAGAATAGTCAGACTGCATCTTACATATTTCAGACATGTAGTCAGGAGAGATCAATCCCTGGAGAAGGACATCATGTTTGGGACAGTGACAGGTCAACGCAAAAGAGGAAAACCATACACCAGATGGATTGACACAATGTCTGCAGCAATGGGCTTAAACATAAATAGGATCGTTTGCCTGGCACAGAATCGGCAAGTGTTTCCATCTGCTGTACATAGGGTTGCTATGAGTCAGACTCGACTTGATGGCATCTAACAACAACAACAAAAAGCATCATAAAACAAATTTTATTAGGGATAAAGAACACATCAGTGAAGACATAATAATTATGGGAAATTTTAATACCTCACTTTCTTCAAGACAGTTTATCAAAACAAAAAATAAACAGAAAAATAATGGACTTAAATAGCATCCTAGACAAACTAGGCCTGGGATTTAGTTTTTTGAGTAGAGTGAGGCTGTGAGCTCTCTGAGACCCTGAGTTTAATCCTCGTGGAGACATAGATGGGAAAATGACTTGGTGGCCCACTCCTAAAACAATTCTGAAAAAAATCAGCCATTGTAAAGCCTATGAATAGCACAGAAGCATTGACTTAGTGCTGGGTGTAGCACAGTGTCAAAGAGTGTTTTGTTCTGTTGTACATAGGATTGCTATGATTCGAACCATATGTGAGTGCACCTACAAAAGTAACATAGAACAACTGGACCATACAGATGTCTACAGAATATTCTATCCTTCCGATGCAGAATACACTTTCTTTTCAGTACCACATAAAACTTTTTCTAAGATAGAACATATTTTAGTCCAAAGAATAGCCTCAACAAAAAAAAAAAAAAAAAAAAAAAAAAAAAAAAAAAAAAAAAAAAAAAAAAAAAAAAAGAAAAAAAAAAAAAAAGAAAGAAAAAAAAAGAAAGAAAGAAATCATCCCCTCTACCTCATCAGATCACAATGGAATAATACTAGAACTCAAAGGCAAGAAAATTTTTGGAAATGTTACCAATTCATGGGAACTAAATAATACACTGCTGAATGATCAATGGGTCACAAAAAATCAAGAACTTAAAATATGTCTGCAATCAAATGAGGATGAAAACACATCATACAAAAACTTATTGCATATAGCAAAGGCAGTTCTAAGAGTTCATACCTGTGAATACCTTCATCAATAAGATAGAGGTTACTCAATTAAATGACTTAATATTACATCTTAAGGCAGTAGAAGTCCAACAATAAGCCAACTAGAAAATGTGTACTCAGACAGAAATTACTAAAATCAAATTAGAGATTGGGCAATTAGAAAGTAAAAAGACAATTCAAAGAATTAATGAGACTAAGAGCTGGCTCTTCAAAAAGGTTAATGAAATAGATACCCCTGTAGTCAGTCTCATGCAAAAAAGGAAAGAAAAGGGCCAAATTGAAAAAAAAAAATTAGAGATGAGAATGTGGTCATAACTACCAATAACAGCAAAATCAACAATATTATGAGGGCATATTTTGAGAAATTGTATTCCCCCAATAATGAAAATAGAGAAGAAAAGGACAGTTTTCTTAACACATACGAATCACCAAAATTAAGCCCAGGACACATAAGCAATTTAAACAGACCTATTACACACACCAAAATACAGGTAGTGATAAAAATCTTCCAATAACAAAAAGCCCAGATTTTAATGGGTTCACAGCAGATTTCTATGAAACTTCAAGGAAGAATTAATACCTATTTTCCCCAAACTATTTCATAAAACAGAAAATGAAGAGACATTTCTCAACTCATTCTATGAAGCCAGTATTGCCCTGATACCAAAACCAGGCAAAGACACATCTAATAAAACCTATGGACCAATTTCCTTCATCAACAGTGACACAAAAATCCTCAATAGAATTCTGGCAAACTGAATTCAGCAGCACATAAAAAAGATCATAGAACATGATCAAGAGGGCTTCCTTCCACAGATACAAGACTGGGTCAATTTCCAAAAGTCAATCAATGTAATTCAACATATCAAGATACTTGCAGAGAGAAATCACATCATGTTCTCAATTGATGTGGAGAAAGCCTTTGACAAAGTGCAACATCCTTTCATGGTAAAAGTCCTTAAGAAAATGAGTATTGTAGGGAAATACCTTAACATCATGAAGGCCATCTGTGACAAACCTATAGCCAATATCATATTGGGGGATGGGGAAAATTTGAAACAATTCCTTCTAAGGTCAAGAGCAAGACAAGGGTGTCCACACCTCTGTTATTGAATACTGTGATCAAAATCCTAGCCAGAGCATTCATGCAAGGAAAGAAATCAAAAGGATACGGATAGGCAAAGAAGAGGTCACATTATCCTCATTCAAAGACATGATCCTTCACTTAAAGGACCACAAAAATTCCTCTAGAAAACTCTTATAGCTAATTAATTCCTTCAGTACCTTTACAACAACAGTGAACAGGAGGAGATGGAAATTAAGTCCATAATCCTTTTCACATACTCTCACCAAAAATTAAATATTTAGGAATTAATCTAACAAAAGATCATGAAGGTCTCTACAAGGAAAACTTCAAAACACCAAAGCAAGAAATTGCAGAGGATACTAGAAGATGGAAGGACCTCTCCTGCTCATGGATTGGCAGAATCAATAGTATAAAAATGGCTATATTACCAAAGCAATTTATAGATTTAATTCAATCCTCATTAAAATTCCAATGACAGACTTTAAAGAAATAGAAAAAATAATCCTAAAATTCATATGGAAACTCAAAAGACTGCATATAGCCAAAATAATTTTAAGCTGTAAAAACAGTGCAGGCAGGCTCACAATACCTGTATTTAACTATGCTACAGGGCTATAGTGGCAAAAACAGCTTGGTAGTAGCACAGAAATAAGCTTGAAGACCAATGGAACAGAACTGAAGACCCAGAGAAACACCCACACAAGTATAGCCACTTGATTTTTGACAAAGAGGCTAAGGATGTATATATTTTTCTTGTGTATCTATAATTCAATTATAAGAGAAATAGATTTTTAAAGAAAGAATTAAACAGAAAACAAATTATTTATATAATGCTTTTAAATATCCTTTTCCAAAAAGACAGTCTGTATATTCTACCTTCTTTGACAAACAATCCCTTCCAAAAAGCTCTATAAAAGCAATATAAATGCTAATACATTGTGGTCTAATTTTTGCTCAGCTACATGAACATACTGCAATCAAAATATGATGTTCTTCCAGAACTAATTCATTAGTTGCTATTTCTTTTTCTCATGACCTCTGGAAAATTAAATAATATCATAGAGCTCAAACAATCATGTAATCCACATACCTAAATAAAGGAGTAACATTACAGTGCATTTGTACAATCTCTGGTGTTGGGTTACAGTCCTCGGTGCTGGAGTATCACTCAGCATAGACCATACACTCTGCCCTTTATGTTATGCACATTATAAATCATGTAGTTATTTTTATTATTGCTTTTTCTCTGGTTTGGGTGGCAACTTAATACCCACAGTAGTATTCAGCTACAAAATGATACACATGACTGGTTACAGATAGTAAAGGAAGCCATTGTACTTTCTGATTGCTAAAGGGAAATCATTTGTGCAGTTTGTAAGAGAAATGAACCAATGAATGAATGAAGGCAGCAACTTAGTTCTTGATGAAAAATAAGTAAAAAATCAAATTAAAAGCCCATGTATAAAGAGTAAATACTCGTAGACAACATTGAGGGCAGAATATTTGCTGTATCCATCATTGATGGCAATTTCAATTTTCTCCACAGTTTGATTGAAAATACCAGAGTGGTCATAAAATATTTCCCATCCTTAGAGGTCACTTACCATAATCATTCTGAGTCCATGATTTCATTTTCTTAATAATGATAGAGTATTTGTTATCTGCATCATTTGAATAACATCAGCAAATGCTACATACACAATTCCATCCTTTCTGAAATGCACTGGAAACTTTCAAAACACATTTTAATATTATGGTTTTTTTTTAAGTTCACTAGTAAAACATTTGTAAGAACATACAAACACACACATTCTCATTTGTAATCAAGGCAAGGAAATCAAATAAGTGATTATGTTTTTAAGGGAAGTTCATATGTAGAAAGTTTTTTTGTCTTAGAATGTTCTAGCTCAGTATTTTTCATACTTATTTGCTATCTGTGTCTGCTGCTACTGCTGCATTTTAGACCTTCATCCATCTGTCACTCTCAACGTTGCAATGACTTATAAATGGTCTCCCTGCCTCTATTCTTACCCCACTCTGACCTGCTTGTCACCTTGGGTCAATATTACCTTCTTGCAAGATATCTGACTATACTGCTTCTTGAAAACTCTAATGACTCCCATTGCCTATGAAATAAAGTCCACAATAATTAGCTAGACAACTACATTCTTCTCAGCCTCAAAGGCTCTTTTTTATCTGAAGTTTTATTCTATCTCTACCCAATCGCACATGTCTGGTAATTCTTTACCTTTGGAATAAACAATCATATACAATTGTGCTTTAATTAAATAGTCCTTTCTTTAATGTGTTCATTTGAAGTGATAAACACTTTATATGAACTGATGGAGAATCTTTCTCATATTTTTTCATCTTTTCATTATTTATTTCAGTAAACTATAGTTGACTGACATTTCACCTTTCCTCTGTATTTTAAGCTCAACAAAGACAGTTGCCATCTGCTTCACAAATTACAAATAACCTGTAATTGATACTGGGGAAATACAAAGTTATATTGCCCCTAGACAAAACAAGACATGAACTAGTTTTTGATATGTATTCAATGTTTGGCATACTCTGAGAAAAAAATGACAATCACAGTATGTCCCTAATGTTGTTGTTGTTGTTGTTAGGTGCCATCGAGTCATGTCTGACTCATAGCGACCTTCATAGGCATTTCAATGGCTAATGGTTTCGGGATTGCCTTGAGAGTGGATTGCCATGTCCTTCCCCCATTTTTGTGGTGCTGGGAATTGAACTCAGGACCTCAGAGACTGCAGTGCAGCGCTCTACCAACTGAGCTAAATCCCAGCTCATGTCCCTAATAGGTGCTTTAAATAAACGTGGTTTCTATGAGAGTGAGGTCTTTTTTCTAAGTTTTACTTTACTTCATGCCCTTTTGAAGAGTCTCTGAGACACAGTAGATGCTTAATAATAGTTGCAAAAGTAGTACTCCATGTCTCCATGGAGTAGACTCCATGTCTCTATTTGGGAAATCTGGTCTGTTAAAGGCAAATCAGTTACGTGTAGGATATTGACTTTGTAAATAGTAACAATATGTTCTGAAGGACAAAATTCAGTTTTTCATGGTAGAAAGATGATTAAGGAAGGTTCAATATATATATAGAGAGATGATTACTGTTGGAATAATATGGGGCATAGTTTATACCTAAAGATTGAAAACCTGCACTAGAATATAAAGCTTACAGAGATGGAGTTACATAAGCAACATTCACCAACATTTCTTAGAGTAGATGATTGAAACTGTCACTAACTTTGTTCTTAATGGGAAATAATTTAGGAAGAGGATGATGTTCAGTTTTATGCTTCAGGAATTTCTTTAATCTGAGATGAGAAAAAAATACACACACACACACACACACACACACACACACGAGAATGATGCAAATAAACATTGGGAGTCCATGCAGATAGTATCTTCATGAAATGTGTGCATGTATATGTATTTATGTGTGTTCGTGTATAAATAAGATATACTTGAGAGTAATAAAAAGTAATTTCAAAAAGGCTTAAAATATTAAAATGTGTGTAGTTCCTCAGAACCAGCTACTTTCAATAGATGGCTCTAAGTTGATGGATCAATTTTTTTATGGGATACCGAGATCTCTGTCAGTTTTTCAACGATAGCGAATTGTCCTCAGTTTAGGACATTTGTACCATTGAGACAGTAGATTCTTGTTATATTCTGACACTTCAATACACAGAAGAATAAGATAAAGCAGTGCTGCTAATCCCCCTTTGATAGTGAGGAAAATTTTCCTAAAATGAAATTTTCCTCTTATACCGATAAAGAGAATTTCATCCTCTTCCATAACTAATAGAAAGCCCACCAATAGCTTAAACATTGGAATATTTGACACTGAGCTGATAATTGGGTTCACTCAGCCTGAGATCATACCTACAGAAAATTGTGGTTTTATAACAATGAGCAATTGGGAAATTACCAATTATGATAACTCTTCAAGTATGGATTCTATGAATTGGTATTTATATTCCTGATATTTTTCCTACTAATCCAAAAAATTAAAATCTAATAGCACATATTAGTGTTAGATATCTAATGTGCAAAAGTTATATATTCAGCCACATAATACAAGGTTAACTGACAATTACAGGGGTATTTGTAAATACGGTATATATCCATATTTCATCCAGAAAATTATCTTTGTAAATATATACATGTGATATTTTATCATATAAAGAAACATTTTTATTGTAAGTTTTTAACAACTGAAGTGCAAATGTTTTTTATGAATGTACTCTTGAAAAAATTCTGATGTTCTGAAAAATCACAGAATAAATATACCAGAGTTTATGAGAAGAGGAAGGATAGCAGCAGAATAACAAAAATTTAGGCAACTTATAAGTGTGGTGCTAACGCAATAATTTTCCAAATAAAATATGTATCACAACTATAAAGTAGTATTCTTGATAAATAAATGCTATATGGAATATGGCCTGCAGTGGTAGCCCTGTGGCATCCGATCCCATCAGATTGAGGAAGCTAAGCAGGGTCGGGCCTGGTTAGTACCTGGATGGGAGACTGCCTGGGAACACCAGAAGCT
This sequence comes from Pedetes capensis, assembly GCA_007922755.1. NCBI lineage: Eukaryota > Metazoa > Chordata > Mammalia > Rodentia > Pedetidae > Pedetes > Pedetes capensis. The sequence continues at coordinate 11,853 of VMDO01030482.1, read as the reverse complement.
GTAGGCTTGGGAGAAGGACCTGGCAACCCCCTCCCAAAAATCAATCTGCCATTGAAAACCCTATGAACAGCAAAGAAGCACTAACAATAGTGTTTCCCCTGTTGTACAGAGGGTCGCTATGAGTCAGATACAGACTCAACGGCACCTAACAACAACAATAACATATGGAATATATGAATGTAACTTTTTATTAAAAAGAAAGAGGCTGTAAATAAAGGCTGAGGCTATTAAGTAGTGAAGATATAGGTGATTTTTTTCTTCTTTTTGGAGTACTGAGGGTTGAACCCTGGCCTTTGTGCTTGCATGCTTTGCAAATGCTATACCACTGAGCTGCACCTCTAGCTCATTTTTTTCCTTTCTGAGACAGGGTATCCCTAAATTAATCAGACTGCCTCTGGTCTCAAACTTGCAATCTTCTTGCCTCTGTCTCCCCAGTCACTGGGATTACAGGTGTGTGCCACAGTGCCTGGCTGATATAGGTAAAATTTAAATAAATAGATAAATGCTACCATCTTCATGGTAGTAATGTAAGTTTAGATCAGTTGATTGAATGGTGTTCCACAATCCCTGAGGACCTGGGTTTGATCCCCAGCACTGGAAAAATGGGAAAAGGATGTGGAAGTCCACTCCTGAAGTAATCCTCAAACAATCAGCCATTAAAACCCTATGAGATTCATTATGAGTCAGTCAAGACTTGATGGCACCTAACAACAACAACAACCATCTTCATAATCATATAACAAATGTAAAACAGATAAATTACGGAGCCAGGAGCCAGATTGAAGGATAAGTAGGCCTACTGTGCATTCCTCTCAGATCACTATATTCAGCTCTCCGATTTTCGTTTCACATGCTATTACATGTTCCAGCATTGCATAGGACATTAAAAGGCAAGGGACAGGGATCTCATATAAACTCATATTTCACATTAGCCTGATATTATTCTCCACTATGATAATTATATATCAGTGAGTCATGCAAGTGATGCACAAAATGCAGCAAATCTGACCATATTCAAGTAAGACAGTTATATTTCAGATAGTTAAACTGAGTCCAAAGAATTACAGGGTACTTTCTTGGGAATGCCTTTTTAAATGGCAACTTGCTTAGCATAAAAAGACTCTCTATATGACCACTAAATTGTGCTTATGTTTTAGCTGTGTGATGGTACCATGAATTTTTTTCTCAAATTCTGGGTAAATTATCTAAAGACTTTTTGTTTGTTTTTGTTCTTGTTTATGTTTAGTTTATTTCCTTTTCAACTCCTTTCCATGTATCTAACTGGTTTGGTATAGGGATAATACAATTATTTTTAGCTGAATGCTGGTTGCAGACTAAAAATTATTTACACACGTAATCATCTATTCATTGAAAGGGTAGTTGATGTGGTTCTATTAAAAGTTTTGTTGCAATAAGAACATGAACTTGAAGGTAAAAGAGAATTTCCATTAAGTGTTACAGATAAGGAATCATTGATACTAAAGAGAGAATATATTTTCTGAGAGGGCTGTATTTGATTGTGAAGGGGCCCAAGGATTTCATGGAATTAATCTCTAGTAAGTCATGGGTCACTTAATGATGGGAAAATATCCTGCCTCCAATTTCATTAGATGATTTCACCATTGTGCATTTATATAAGAAGGTATTTACACAAATTAAAGTGACTATAACATGGCTGTCATATCTGTGGCCTGGCACTGACCTAAACATCTTTATGTAGTACAAGACCATGCATTACCCTTAAAGAGAGAATTGTTCTTGTTGATAGGTGGCATGGAGTCAGGTTACACTCATAACAACCCTTTATACAACAGAACAAAATACTTCTCAACACTGTCCTGTGCCTGGACTATGTGAGTGCATCTCTGCTATTCATAAGGTTTTTGATGGCTGATTGCTTCAGGATTGTTTCCAGAGTGGGCTGCCAGGTCCTTCTCCCATTTTTGTGGTGCTAGGAATTGAACCCAGGGCCTCAGAGCATGCATAGCAAGAATTCTACAAACTGAGCTAAAACCCAGTCCCTAAGGGATTAATAAACAAAGGATAGTGATTATTTTATGTATTGAAAAGCTATTCATTTAATTCTTTTACAACTTGCTTGGCTATATATGTACATATATTATAGGAAATAAATTATTTAGAATTTTATAATCTGGTTTTCTATATGTGCATGTGGACCACATGTATAAATTCTTAAAGTGTATATACACAGACTATAAATTTTCTATGAATCTAGTTTTTTCAAATTAACTTATTTATTCATAAATTTTGGTGGAGTAAAGAGTAATAAGTCTTTTTCTCTATCCATTATACACAGCTACATGACTTATACTTACACATGCATCCACTTACATACTTTAAGTACCATTTAAGCTGAAGAAGAGAAGGGAAGATAAGAGAAAAAAATAGGAATATTAACTAATATGTACTTAAAATCATATGTAATCATGGCTTATGTTCTCCCTATTTTTTCTCATGTATTTATATGTTGTAGTTGTTGTTAGGTGCCTTCGAGTCAAGTCTGACTCATAGCAACCCAATGCACAGTGGAAGGAAACATTCCCCAATTCTGTGCCAGGTGCAAGATCTTATTTATGTTTAAGCCCACTGTTGCAGACACTGTGTCAATCCATCTGGTGGAGGTTTTCCTTTTTTTCATTGACCCGCCACTATCCCAAGTATTATGTTTTACTCAGGGATTGGTCCCACCTGACTATATGTACGAAATATATAAGACACAGTCTAGCCATCCTTGCTTTCAATGAGAACTCTGGTTGCTCTTCTTCCAAGACAGATCTGTTGGTTCTTTTGGCAGTCCATGGTATAGTCAATAATTATCTCCAGCATCATAATTCAAAAGCATCAGTTCTTCTCCTGTCTCCTTTGTTCAATGTCCAGCTTTCACAACCATATGTGGCTGAAAATACCATGGCAGGAGTCAGATGCACCTTTGCCTTCAATGTGACATCTTTATTTTTCAATACTCTACAGAGATCTTTTGCCACAGCTGTCCCCAAAGCAATGTGTCTTTTGATTTCTTGACTGCTGCTTCCACAGCTGTTGATTGTAGAACCAAGTGCAGCAAAATCATGGACAACCTCAAACCTTTCTCCATTTATTGTGAAGTTGAATACTGATGCAGTTGTAAGGATGTTTATTTTATTGATGTTTAGTCATAATCCATACCAAAGGCTATGTACTTTGCTCTTCATCAATAAATGTTTTAAATTCTTTTCACTTTCAGCAAGCAGAGTTGTGTCATCTGAGTAACACAGGTGGTTAATGAGTCCTCCTCCAATCCTCGTGCTGCTTTCTTACTCTTAAAGTCCAGCTTCTTGGATTATTTGCTCAGCAAAGAAATTGAAGAGATATGGAAAAGGATACAGCCCTGATGCACACCTTTCTTGATTTTAAGCCAAGCAGTGTTTCCTTGTTGTGTTCAAAGGACTGCCTTATGATCCATGAGTATAATTAGGTGCTCTGCTATTCCCATTCTTTGCAGGGTTATCCATTATTTGTTATGATCCACACAGTCAAATGCCTTTGCATAGTCAATGAAACATACATAGACATCTTTCTGATATTCTCTGCTTTTGGCTGATAAGCACCTGACATCAGCAATGATGTCCCTGGTTCCCCACCCTCTTCTGAATCCACCTTGATTTTCCAGAAATTCCCTATCTATATACTGTTGCAGTTGCTTTTGAATGATCTTTAGATCAGAGTAGGCTTGAAAGTCACTAACTGAGTGCAAAAGATTTGAGAGTATGTAATTAGGAAGGTGGTCTTGTACTATATCACAAAGATATTAAGTTAATGTTTACTGGGAATCAGTTGTTACTGCTATTATTTGTTTAATTGCTTTATTTCAATCCTGCATCCATTTATACTACTAAGAGGAAGTATAGAAAAATGCTACTTGCTATTTTGGAAAAGTTATTAAATAAGAAAATGTCCTTCACTTTAGCTTCATGTTCTGTTTTTGTTGCTGCCTGAATCTCTGAGGTATTTACAGGATTATTCTCTAGGGATTTTCCTCTTAACCTTTTCACTACTCCTTGTGTCTCCTGAGGAATATTGGCAATTCCATCATTCTTTTGTGACCATCTATGATATAAACTAAGATGCACCTTTTAACTCCAATACTGAGAAAATGGTACTTCACATTTTAAGGAATAATTTTATAAAATAATTTTGATAAAGTTTTGCTACATGGCATTTATGTGTTTATATGCTTCAGCAAGTATTTATTGATCACATGGTGACATATATCCTTAAGTCAAGAATACTTGGATCACATAAGGATTTTCTAGAAAATAACTGAGTATAATATCCGTGAATGAGTAATTAAATGAGTAATTAAAGCATTAAAGTATGCTGAGTTGTTTCAATGATATCCTTGAGGTAAAAGAAGGAAATATAGACCCAGATTCATATAAATTTTATTTATATATTCACCTTGGAATATATATATATATATATATATATATATATATATATATATCTCACATACTTGCCCAGTGAGTAAAATCTAAATGAAACTGAGCTTCATTCAGACTTCCAGAGTGGTTTTAATCACACTGAAAGATGGCTGTGGATGAGATAGATTTCATAAAGATTCAAATAATGCTACTTGGCAATCACTCATGCAGAAAGAAAGAGAGTAGTGGCTTATTTCCCCTATAACTCATCAAGTTTTGTTGTTGTTAGGTGCATCAAGTTTAACACCCTACTTTTATGACTAAGGAGATGAAAACCTAAAAAGATGAAAAGACTTATGTAGAATCACACTTCTTAAAGTACAAGAGGAATATATGTACCTTGTCAGTACAAAAAGGTATCATTTCAAACTTTATTTTTGTACATACTAGAGACAAATGAGCCTCTCAAATCAAATATGGTAATATAAATTAGGAGATCTACATTCCTTCAATCATTCATTGTTTACATTTGTTCTGGCTCAAGAATTATGCCTCATGCTAAGGGTTTTTAGGCAATGGCAAGAAATACATTCTACTAGCATTCTTGCAGACCTTGTGGAATTCTGAGAGTGGTGAACATTAAAAAGATTACTACGTGGATGTACTAAATAATGTGAATTTTTGTAACAACTTCAAAGGAAAGCAATATAGCAACATAGGAGAAAATCCTTGGCAGAGGATTTTGCAATGAGAAGGCCCATGGAAAATACAAAAACCAGTTATGATAACATCAAGAATATTTTAGGAACAACATGTGCAAAGTTTAGGAAAACAGAAAGAGTAGTCTTCGAGATAATGAACGGTATTGGGGTGCTGATAAGCCACTGAACCATGATGTCCAAAGGCCAAGAGAGGTGAAGATGTGGTTGTGAAAAGTCAGGGAACAACCTGCTTTCTTAGGTTTGATCAAGCTCCTCTCCTCTTCATTTCCCACTGCACACCTACCAAGATAAAGCTTCTGGATCACAGTTCCTTCTTTAAGTGCATTTTCTGATTCTATAAAAGCAATTAGCATTTCATCTCTTAGCAAAGTTATTTTAATGATGAGACAACATATGACTTGCAGAAGTGATTTGAAAGTTTAAACTACTATGATTGTATAGGAGTATAGGACTATCACTCTAAAAATCATAACCTGCTTAAATTCTCAACGTCTGTGCTGGCCTTTGATGTACATACACAAGGATCAGTTTGTTTTCACCAAGGTGCTATGATTTTGTCCCCTAGATTCTTTGATTTCACTAGGGCATTTCATAAAGAAACCTAAAGCAATGGCAAGGAAATAGAATAGGGTGTGTTTCTCATGATAAAAGTTAATATTGATCTTACAACAGTGTATTCTTCCACAAAGTTCTTATTACACAAAGAAGGGAACACCACCACCTTTGGGGATAAGTAAATGTTAACTAAGAAAGCATACTGCATGTGACTTTCTCTTAGGTCAGGCAAGTTTAAAGGTTTTTGGAGCTGAGATGCAAGTGAAATATCCAAAAAAGTGTTTTTTTGTATTTCTCTATCATCCCACTGTGCAGACATAACCAAGACTTAGCTCCCCCATAAAGATGAATGCCATAGCCATTTCTAACCATATTGTCCAACAAGGTCTGGATATGAGGAAGAGGGGTTCAAGGAACTCACGTTCCAGGAAATGGATGGGGATGAAGAAAAGGAAAATGTGCTTTTTGCTTTCTAGGAACAGGATTACTGCTTCTAATTATTATGATTACTTTATGTTTAGGACTAATACTCATAACTAATATTGTATTAAACTCTAATGAAACAAATGCTGAAAGAATGACGGAACTGAAGGAATTTGTAAATGAATTAGAAGTAATGACCTCCAATTATAAAGGTTATGTGGACAATATTCTAGTTAAAGCTGATCAGCAACTTCCACCCTGGGACTCAAACATTAAGTGATTTATGCTTCACCTGCAGCAGGCTGAATTGTTAGCCCCTACTTGGACTAAAGTGGCCCCACCTATAATAGCTAAGGTTTACAAAGAAAATATAGAACAATCAAAAGAATATACAGGCCTATTTCCACAGCACAAAAGCCTCCTTGACAATTTAACATAGAGGTGCTTATCTGTCTAAAGGCAGACCTTGATTCCCAGTTAGAGAATGAGAGTAGAAGCTATTGTTCTGGTGAGCCTGACCCTCCACTACCTTACACAGAAACATATAAGGGGTTAAAATGATAAATAAGGATAGAGTCCAAATATCCTATTATAACTTATCATTTATGGAAAGCCTGGGAAGATACAGACCTTCCAGGTGTTTGTTATCTAAACACAGTAAAGTTTATGCTTTAAACCATGGGCTATTATGACTATTGTTATTGTTATTGTTGTTAGGTACTGTCAAGTCATATCTGACTCATAGTGAGCCTCATAGGGTTTTCAGTGGCAGATTGTTTCAGGATTGCCTTGGGAGTGGGTTGCCAAGTCCTTCTGTTTTTGTGGTGCTGGTAATCGAACTCAGGACCTCAGAGACTGCAGAGTGGTACTCTACCAACTGAGCTAAATCTCAGACCTATTATGACTATTAGGTGTATGTAAAACTGTACGTATTCTTACTACTTGCTTGACCTAAGCCTAAAAGAGACTGTATAAAAAATGAACCATCCAAAATATAAATGGAAGAGATCCACACTTTCTCTGAGCTGCTGTGTTTTCTGTTACCCACCGCTGACTCCTCATCTGCCTTCGGGAAACCCTGGATCCTCGGCTGCAGCTGGACTGTGGCAGATGAACAGCATCGGGGGGCTTCTTCAGTGTCTCCTTCAAATTGCTAACTTCTGCAACTTTGACTGTCATTTTACCATTTAAATTGATATAAATATTTGTCAAAAACTTTAACATTATTTTTACCTCAGAAAGAATAATGCATTTTAGTTTGTGATTTAAGAAATAGTTGAGAGTGCAAGGAAATTTGAGGAATCTGAGTGCCAGAAGGAATAGGACCTATGATGTCCTTAAAGTGCCCATGGAGAAACTGCTTTAAAATTGTGAATGTGGACACTACCTGGGAGGGGGAAAAGATGGCAGACAGATAGCACACACCTTCTGACCTGGAGTAAAAGGAAACCTTAAACAATAGTTTAGAATATACATTGACTAAACAGACAGAGTAATAAATTAGAGACAGTGGAAAGAACCAGGGGGCAACTAGATTGCAAATCAAAGCCCAGAAGATCTACACAAAAAGTGGCAGCTGAGTCACCATTTCCCAGAACACAGAACACTGACAGAATCCAACTCAGAGAAGAATCCATGTGCACATCCACAGGTTCTACAGGGAGTACAACACTGGCAACCCACAAACATCCTGCTGACAGGACAGGGCAGCACTTTTCACAGAGAATTACTGGTGAGTTTCCCTGAACCATCAGGAACAGTGGCCATTTCTAGGCTGCAAAGCCCATGCACGTGGTGAGATTATGGTGGTACAAGCTCATGCAGGAGTGCAGGCATCAGATCCACCAGAGGTGAAATGTTATCATTCCACACATTCTGACCTGGAGGAAATTCAATATTGTCTCACTCCACTGTGGAATTGGGTGGGGTGTGTGGAAGCAATGGAGTCCCATGGGGACAGAGTGTGACTGCAGTCCTACAGGAACCACAACAGTGTGCTTTGTGCCAGGGCAGTTTCAGTTTCATGCATGAATGAAACAGGGGCAGACAGGCTGTAGATTCACCAGGGGTGGTTGGATACCATACTACCCACTACAGTGCAGGAGTGGTGAGAACACAACAGGATTTGGAATGTGTGAATGGATAGGAAGTCCTGCATTAAGATCTAACTTCCACAGCCATATGCTCTCACCATAGGCATTGGTGCAGTGATCTCTGAGTTGGGGTCACAGCGCCCAAACTCCATGGGGGAGGCAAAATTCTCAGAAGGTCACCACAGGTTGCATTGCCTCTCTGAAAATACAATAGGGGTGGAATATCCCATGGGGAAATCTCTGAAAACTCCCAGTGGCCCACTTTGGCCCAAGAGACCTTGTCACTACATGCCATATCCACCTGGCGGAGGAAAGCTGTGCAGAACCTCTGCCCCCTAAGCCAGCTGGCTTCTAATAAGAGATCTGGCAGGGAAAATCCCTTTTGCCTGCAGCAAGGACAGCCACCTGAAGGAAGAGAGGCAGGACCTTCTCAGAAGACTGAAGACTGCTGTGAATAGTGGGAAAACCACCATAGCCAGAGCTCTCTAGTATACTCTACTTCATTATTCACTTTGTTGTTCAGATACCTCTTCTGAGGGCATACAGTAGAGAAACAGAGTCTGCTGACTCCTCTGCCCTCAGCCCCATTGGAATAGTGAATTAGAGTGGGAAACTGAGGAGGGGAGAGTCCAGGATACACATAAGAGATAAGAGGGCCATGAGCTGATGGTCCACTGAACCAAGGAGAACTGATTAAAAACTAAGCCCATTTTGAATCGAGTAGGGTTGGTGAACCAGAGTAAGAGCCCCACAGACAAGATAACAGAGGAATCATGTTGTACCCAGTAGACCAATCAGAGACTGGGATCTTAGGGACCAGAGGGAATTTGAACAGGGTGGAACTGAATACAGAGCCTGCACCAGATCCTTGTCTAGGATTCTGAAGCTGCAAAATACAGGGTTGAGGTAGTGAAAATGAAGTGCCAGAGATTCATCATCACACAAACTCAAAGGAACAACAAAGGTAGAAGTTCTGCACACTTGGAGGGGACAAAACCTAATTTCCTGACCAAATAATGGGTAATCAAAATCAGAAGAATATAAGAAACACAAAGGGGCAAACTAGATGTGAAGCCTTCACTGACCAAAGTCTCCCAAAAATACATCCAATGAATCCCAATTCCTAGAGATCTCTGAATTAGAATTCAGAGTTTTGGTTATTAGTATGCTAATAGAAATAAAAACTAACACCACCAGCACCTTCAAAATCCTTGAAAAGAAGGTATCTCACCTGGAGTCCATACTTTCCTTGCAGCTAGAAATGAATAGGAAAAATCAAGTGGGAATACTTGACATGCAAACCAGGCTAAGTGAATTAAACTCTGCAAAAGGATCATTTTCATTGAGACTGGATGAAGCTGAGCTATGAATTTCAGACTCTGAGGACTCAATCCAAGAAACTAAATATGTACACTAAGAAATGGAAATAATGATGAAGGAATTTAAAAACAATTTCCAAGAACCCTCAGACAGAATGAAAAAATGAAACTTAAGAGTTCTAGTGTCTATACAGTTCAAGGGGTGGCGGGAAGGCACAAGGGAACTTGTTTCAAATTGATTGGTGGGAGGTTGGCGGGGTTGTTGGGGCGGGTACTGATTGGGCAAGGTTGGAGGAATTCAAAAAACCCCAAGCCCCTCTCCTTCAGGGTCACCTTCTTTCCCTCACTAGGGAGACTCTATGGAGGGTTGACCCCGGTGCCAGAAATAAAGCCTCATGTTTATTGCATCAAAAAAAAAAAAAAAAAAAAAAAAGAATTCTAGTGTCCATCAAGGAGAAGAAAGGTATACCAGAGGACTAGGAAATCTAGTGTATGATATCCTCAAGGAAAATTTTCCAGAGATAATCCAGGATCTGGATACATTCACAATTGAAACATTCAGGACCCCACACAAAGTAGACAACAACAGGTCCTCCCCAAGTCATATCATAGCATGAATACTTTCATTAGAAACTAGAGAAGCAATTTTGAATGAAGTAAGGGCATAATCCTAGATAACTTTTAAGGGAAAACCCATTAAAATTACTGCAGACTTCATATAAACATTGAAAGCTAGAAAGGCCTGGTCACAGATAATTCACGTCCTAGAAAAGAACAATTTCCAACCAAGAATACGGTATCCAGAAAAGTTATCTTTGAAAATAGATGAGGAGTATGGCATTCCATGATATTGAAACATTCAAATGATTGGCAATCACCAAACCAGCTGTACATAGGACTATAAATCAATGATCAAATCTAGATGAGATAAGACAACCCTATATAGAAAACTCAAAGAATTAAACAGCTGAAATAAGTGGAAACCAAGAAAGGAACAAAGCAACCATGAATCAAAAACCAGTAACATGTATTGATTGAATACAAAATAAAAGTCACTTCTCAGTAATCACTATTAATGTAAATGGTCTTAACTCACCAATTAAGAGACAGAGACAGGCTAATTGGATGAAAAAACATAAGCCCTCAATATTTAAGAAACCCATCTAACTAACAAAGACTGAAATAGACTGAGAATTACAGGCTGGAAAACAATATACCAAGCAGGGGTAAACAAAAAAAGCAGGTGTTGGAAGCCTAATATCAGATAGATTAACTTTCAATCCAAAACTATTTAGAAGATGTAAAGAAGGACACTACATACTACTAAAAGGGACAATCAACAAGGCACCATTAATGCTTCTAAATATATATCCTAAATACACTGGGGCACCTAGCTTTATAAGATGAAGTTTATGGGACATAAATAACTTTATTGGACCAGACACAATAATAACGGGAGACTTCAATACCCCACTTTCGCCAAAAGACAGGTAATCAAAACAGAAAATCAACAGAGAAATGATGAATCTAATAATCCACTCTAAACCAATCAGATCTCACAGATATATACAGAATATTCCATCCACACACTGAGCAATATGCATTCTTCTCAGCTCAAGACAGAATGTTTTCCAAGACAGATCATATGCTAGTCCATAAGAATTCCCTCAATAAATAAAAAAGGAGAAATTATCCACTGTTCCTTATGAGAGCACAGTGGAAAAAATTGGAATTCAAAAGCAAGAATAATTCCAGAAATTTTACTAACTCATGAAGACTTAATAATATACTGCTGAATGACCAATGGGTTGTTGAAGAAATCAAAAAGGAATTTAAAAAGTTCTTGCAATCAAATGATGAAAACACATCCTACCAAAACATATGGGATGCAGCAAAGGCAGTTTTAAGAGGGAAGTTTATATACTTAAGTGCCTTAATTCATAAGGTAGAAAAGAGCCAAATAAATGACCTAATGACACCCCTTAACATGCTAGAAAATCAATAACAAATCAATCCAAAAAGAGTATCTAGAAAGAAATTATCAATATAAAGGCAAAAGTATCTCAAATAGAATCTAAAAACATTATTCAAAAATTAATAAGACTAAGAGATGCTTCTTTGAAAAGATTAATACAGTAGACACTCCTCTGGCCAACCTCATCAAAAAGAAAAAGAAAAAAGCTAATACAGTAAAGATTAGAAAGGAAAAAGGGACTATAACCACCAACTACAATGAAATACAGAAAATGAGCAGGGATTACTTTGAGAGACTGTATTCCCCAAAATATGAAAATATAGAAGAAATGGATAAATTTATTAA
>VMDO01030481.1:0-21248 GCA_007922755.1 Pedetes capensis | reverse complement strand
CTCGAGGCTTGAATTTTTTCTTCACTTCCTTAAGCTGGAGAAACACAGAGTGTGTTCTTCCCTTTTGGTTTTCTGCCTCCAGCTCCTTGCACATGTCATTATAATATTTCTTTTTGTCTTCTTGAGCTGCATTCTGAAATCTTCTGTTTAGTTCCTTAACTTCCTCATGTCTTCCTTTTGCTTTAGCTGCTCAATGTACATTTGAGGGCAAGGTCCAGTGTCTCTTTTGACATGTAATTTGGTCTTTTCTTTTTTTCTTGTCTTTTAAAGAACCTTTTGCTTCCTTCTTGAATGATCTCTTTTATGTCATGCCACAACTCTTCTGGTCTCCTATCACTTGTGTCTAATGCATTAAACCTATTTTTTGAGGTTGTCTTTGAACTCAGGTGGGATATACTCAAGGTCATACCGTGGCTCTCGTATACTTGTTCTAATTTTCTTCAGCTTCAGTTTGAACTTGCATATGAGAAGTTGATGGTCTGATCCACACTCAGCATCTGGTCTTGTTTTGACATTTTGTATAGAGCTTTTCCATTGTCTCTTTTCACATTGTAGTCAATTTGATTCCTGTATGTTCCGTCTGGTGAAGTCCATGTGTATAGTCTCCGTTTATGATGTTGAAAAAATATATTTGCAATGAAAATGTCATTGGTCTGACAAAATTCTATCATGCGATCTCCAGCTTCGTTTCTGTCACCAAGACCATATTTTCCAACTACCGAGCCTTCTTCTTTGTTTCCAACCTTTGCATTCCAGTCACCAGTGATTATCAGTATGTCTTGATTGCATGTTTGATCTATTTCAGATTGCAGAAGCTGATAGAAGTCTTCCTTTTCTTCATTTGTGGCCTTAGTGGTGGGTGCATAAATTTGAATAATAGTCATATTAGCTGGTCTTCCTTGTAGGTGTATGGATATTTTTCTATCACTGACAACATTGTATTTCATGACAGATCTTGAAATGTCTTTTTTGATGATGAATGCAACCCCATTTCTCTTTAGTTTATCCTTCCCAGCATAGTAGACCATATGATTGTCTGACTTAAAATGGCCTATGCCAGTCCATTTTAGCTCACTGATGCCTAGAATGTCAATGTTTATGCGCTCCATTTCTCTTTTAACAATTTCTAATTTGCCTAGATTCATACTATGTACATTCCATGTTCCTATTATTAATGGATGTTTACAGTTGTTTCTCCTCATTTTGAGCTGTGCCACATCAGCAAGTTGAGCACCCTGGGACTTTCCTCCATTTCTGTCATCATAGTAGACTCTACTTGGAGGAGACAACTCTTCCCCAGTAGTCTTCTGAGTGCCTTACAACATGGGGGCCTCATTTTCCGGCACTATATCTGACAGTGTCTCTTTGCTCTTCATAGGATTTTCAATGGCTAGTTGTTTCAGGAGTGGCTCGCCAGGTCCTACTCCCTAGTCTGTCTTAGTCTGGAAGCTCAGCTGAAAACCTGTCCACCACAGGTAATCTTGCTCATGTCCGAGGTTACAATGGCAGAGCTCTCAGCCTCATCGTAACACACAAGCCCCCACAGTGCGGCAAACTGACAGATGTGTGGAGGTATTGTATAACTAAGTAAAGAAAAATCATGGACAACCTCAGTCTTTTCTCCATTTATTGTGAAGTTGCACATTGACCCAGTTGGAGGGGTGGTGAATTGTATGAGAAGAAAAATTTTAAAAAGAAGCATGTTGTAAAGAGGTTAGATTTTGTGAACCAAAAAGTAGTGGTGTATTAGTCCATTTTCTGTTACTCTAGCAGAAAATATCTGAAACTGGCTACTTTAAAAAGAAAATAGGTTTATTGAGCTCATGGTTCTAGAGATTCTAGAGTATACAGCATCTGCTCAGCTTTCCTGAGGGCCTTCTGGTTATATTCTAACGTGGTGGGTGTGATCATGGTGGAGTGCATGGGAGGGTGAAGACCACATGACAAAACAAGAGGCCCGAGGGATTTAGGAGTCAGGCTTGCTCTTGTAATAACAATTGGTTCTCATGGGAACTAACTATATTAATCCCTTTGAACACTACATTAATCATTTCTGAAGGTGGCACTTCCTGTGACCTAATTATCTCCCACTAGATCTCATCTCTTAAAAGTTCTAGCATGTTCCAACATCAAAGCACTGAGAACCCAGCTTCCCTCAAATGAACCTTTGGAAGACTTGCTCAAGCCATATCCAAATCATAGCAGATGTGATAATAAGTATTGAGGGAGAAACTGGGTACAAGTGCTTAATAGAAGATGCCTGGGTTGAGGTAGAGTCTGAGCTGGATGCATAGTTGATGTGAGATATTCTAGTGTCTTAAATTCTGTAGATATGCTGCAGACATGAATAAAATACAAGACCATGATTAGATACCAAAGACCTCAGAAGTCTGACTTACCCAAACTTCAGAAAGAAAGCACTTTCAGCTGACAGTTTTCTTGAGTTCTTTCAACCCTGGAATTAGATTGAGGCCTAGTGTTTGCAGTGATTCTAACCATGTAAGCAGGATAAATGCCAGGTAGAATAATTTTTTTTTTTTTTTTTTTAGAATATGTTACAAGATAGAGAAGCCTCTAATGGGAATGTGAGAATCTTGAGATTGTTGTGTGGATATTTCAGAGCTGAGAGAAAAGATGTGGTTCTTGAATCCCTTTTTGTCTTCAGACAGCTAAAAAGAACACTCAATTTTGAAAACAGATCACCATGCTCTGATGGTCCTTTCTTATAATGTCTGCACTGACTCTCAGTAGAAAGGCCACAGACTATTACTATAGCAACTATATATGTAAACACTGAAGGTCTGACACTTTGACCTGACTGTTCTAGGCTTAGTCATAGCAGTTGTTTTAAAACATAGCATTTAATAGCAGTTGTTTTCCAAATAATGTACCATGTTTTCTTCTACTCTAATAGCTTATTTAAAGAGTTGTTTTCCAAAGTTACTCATGGATGTTGGAAATGATTTCTGCATTTCCCCTGGCTTGTATTCTAGTTGTCAAAAAGTCAAAACACAAACACAAGCTGAACAGACTCAGTTACATCTCAACATGGTAATTGCTAAATCACTCAGTAGGAGAAAAAAAAAAAGTCTCACAAGAAGTTATTGTTATGCATATACATTTTTAATGTCTGATTCTCTGTATAACCTTAAATTACAATGCAGGTTAAATTTCCCTTACTGGTTTGTAAGCATAATGTAAACACTAGACACAGTTAATGATATTGCAGTGTAAAACTGTTCTGTTGCAAACTAAAGACCTTGCTTAGCACTGCAAAGCTCCAGGTTCATTTCAATGTGATCATTGAGGCACTATGTGAAGATTATGCATTTATTGTATTTTTTTCATGAATACATGAATGAATAATAAGTTCAACAAACAAGAGTTTCCTACTGGGAATGTCAAACAAATCATTCTGCAAAGTGCTCTGAATTTCAATCAATCACTCACAATAACACGCGCCCCACTGTGTTCTTCAGCTTCAGCAGAGTCAGCACTTGGACAGGAGACACAGGGGCAGGAGTGCAGAGAGATCATGCTGTCCTTTGTCCTTCTCACCCTGGTAGAGTTTCCTTGCCATAGCCCATGGTGGTTGCCTCTGTATTGGTAGAGGCCTACAGCACTGGTCAATCATATTCCTATCGTCTTGTTTGAACCACACCCTTGCTGTTACTCAGAAGCTAGAATCCAGAAGCTCTAGTGGATGGCTCAGTGGAGGGAAAAGCGTCCACTTGAAGTGAGTGGACAAGACAGAACAACACCAGTAAAGAGGATTGCACAATCTTAACACTTGTTAAGACCTGGATGAATGGTGTTTGTTACTGAGTATGATGACACCACAGGGGATTAGGTTTGGAGAACTTGGAATCTATTTTAGAAAGTATCACTTGAGGTTCTGAGGTTAAATTTTGGTGCATTTGTCTTGGGGAATGACTATTTTCATCTCATATTGTTCACTGCTATTACGATGGCCTTGGAGGTCGAGGAAGAAAAGGCTTGAAGAAGAGAACAGTTCTTTGGAATTTTTGTCAAAAGGAAGTTTTAACATCAGAATTTCTCGCACTCGTTTTCTCCTCCTGCCCTTTTGCCTATATTGTGATCTGAGGCAAATTCTACTACTAAAGTTGAGAAACTCCTTAGTGGCAGATGCTTGTTGGAGGAAGATTGTCTAGCTTGAGGCAACATGCTTAGTCTGAAAAAACTTGCCCATAAACCAGAAAAGCTTGCTGTTCATCACTTACCAGACTGATGGCTACAGTCTGATGGAATTAAGTGAATTCCAAACGCTGTGATAGTCAGATTTCTACTTCAGTATAATGAACATTTTGCTCCTCCCAACCAATGAAATGTTACTGAAAAATATAATTTTTTATGTTTTATTTACAGCCTCCAAAATATGAATTTTATTCTTACTAACTCTAGTTGGACTCTCCTGACCACAAGACCTCCTGTACCCGTGTGGATCAGATGTTGCTTGTCAGCTTTTGTGATACATGATGTGCATAGCATAGTGGTTACTTAATAAAAGTGGATTTCTTCCTCTCTTCCTATTCCCTAACATTTATCATAAAAACAAATACTGCAACTTGCAGGTTTATCACATTTTGTTAAAAAAATGTCTTTCCTACTATGAATCTGATATGAATAAAAAACACTTTTCATTTCGTTTTCTGTAGATGGAAGTGACTGGAGTCAATGTGATAATCATTTTAACCCTTAGAGGCAGACTCTCCATTATTCATTTGGGACTGAGAAGTGTTTCCAATTGAAATAGGCTCTCAAATTCTTTCACTTAGAGTGATTATCTTGGAATGTGATGCAAGATAAATGACATCACTATTATAAGCCTCAGTTTTGTTATCTGTAAAATGTAAACGTTGTGCAGATTTGTTCCAAATACCTTTTTGAAAATATAGCATAGATTGTAGAGCACAGAGTCTTCAGCTGAACCATGTGAAGTTCAAATCTTTGGTAAATTATTTACCCTCTCTGTGCC
This sequence comes from Pedetes capensis, assembly GCA_007922755.1. NCBI lineage: Eukaryota > Metazoa > Chordata > Mammalia > Rodentia > Pedetidae > Pedetes > Pedetes capensis. The sequence goes on along the minus strand of VMDO01030481.1, from coordinate 16,252 downwards.
TCAGTGTCCTATCTACAAAAAGGTGATTGTGCCAACTTCATGAGTACATCGGAAAAATAGGGGAATATAACCCAAATATGCATTTGAGTTTTAGTACATATTAGCCATAAGGTTCCATAAATTTGTGGGTTAATGAAATTGTTGCCATATTCATTTAAAGGGGGAAAAAGGTGATTGTAAGGATTGGGTTGATAAATATATTCACGTATCCCAGGTGGCCTGCAGCAGTACCACTGTGGCATCTGATCCTGTCAGATCTCAGAAGCTAAGCAGAGTCGGGCCTGATTAGTACTTGGATGGGAGACCACCTGGGAACACCAGGTGCTGTAGGCTTGGGAGAAGGCCCTGGCAGCTCACTCTCAAAAAACAATCAGCCATTGAAAACCCTATGAATAGCAGAGAAGCAATAATAATACTGTTTTGCCTGTTGTATGTAGGGTTGCTATGAGTTGGACACCGACTTGATGACACCTAACAACGAAAAAAATCCCAGGTGAGTTCTGAAAATAAGCTTTTATTATTCTGATTCTGATTTCCATGGGTTCAGTAATATCTATTATTTGTTGAGTAGTTAATATGTTATTGCCATGAATGGACTAAGTATAATTTGTATCTTGTTAAACTGTTACAATAAAATTACTATGAATATACTATAATTATCTCCAATTTATGAATGAGGAAAATGAGGTTGAGTGCTGAGCTAGTGACTCAAGGTCCAACAACTGGATATCACTGAACGGGAATCCCAGTCCAGCTCTGTAGGCCTATGGCAACTCCAAGATCAAGTTTTACTCCATCCTCTCTCTGCAGGGCTCTGTTGGAACCAGATTAGTCATCTAGGATTGCTAGAAGACAAAGACCAAAGGAGGGAGGGGACAGGGTCTTTCGGTTCCTCTGCTTAGCTTGATGTCAGACTCTGAAAAATACTCCCTGTTAAATTGATTTCCACCAGTTTCGTTGCTGACTTTGGCATTTTGTTTCACATTTAGTCAGTGTTTATCTACACAAGTTCAGGCTGCTTTTTTCTTCCACACTAATCCATAATGACCTCTGGCTTCTGCATTCATTACTAGCTCAGTTTGCTCATATTGCTGCATGTATTCCTCCTCTTTTTTCTCAGTTGCCTTCACTGTACTGTTACCTTTTCACCCTGTTTTCCTTCTCTGCTTCTCCCTCCTCACTGTCTCTGCTGCTTCCCAGGAATAAAGGGAAAAGCAGTTACCTCTGACTCACATTATACCCTCAGAATTCCCTGTGGTTCCAATTCCTCTTTGTAGTTTATAGTGTGTGTGTGTGTGTGTGTGTGAGAGAGAGAGAGAGAGAGAGAGAGAGAGAGAGAGAGAGAGAGAGGAGAACACACTGCACCATTCTCTCTTTAGGTCACCCACTCACAATATCCTCAATGCTTCTGGTAGGGATTTGTGGTAGGTACCAGAGTAGGCCCTCAATGTAGATAAGCAAGAGATAAACCTTGGCCAATTTCTTCAAGTCCACTTAAGTCCTTTATTTTCACCACATCTTTGAAGTCAGAATTTGATGTCCCAAGGGGGTGCCTTACTCTCTGAGGGACAGGTAGTCATGCGCTGCTCAGGTTAGGTAGCTGAATTTTAAGCACAAACACATACTTTTAATTATTTACTATAGTGCTAATGTCAAATAAAATTTTGTATTCAATGCTTTATCAGCTCAAATCTTCTGTAATTCTCTTAACTGTTGTGAATAGGGAAGCAGTTAGCAGCTGAAAGAACATCCAATTACCTGAACTGTGTTTACTTTGGAATCTAAATCAATATGTCTAATATTGTACTCTCTAGCCCCAGGTACATGGCAAAGGAGAAGTTAATTTCTGGGACAGAAATTAGAACAGACACTTACCTCACTTTTCAGTGTTCTCTCTCATTTTTCCTTTACTTATTGATATTCAGTGAGGTGCCTATGTGTTTATTATTCATAGGGACATGTATATATCAATATAGTGGACAGGACATTGTATTAGCTTTTAATTGCTGTGACCAAAATACCTGACATAAACAACTCAAGGACGCTGGATACAATGGTGCATGCCTGTAATCCCGGCGACTTGGGAGGCAGAGGCAGGAGAATTGCAAATTTGAGACCAGAGGCAGTCTGCGTAATTTAGTGAGATTCTGTCTCAAAAAGTAAGAAACAAACAAACAAACAAAAACACTTAAGGGAGGAAGGATTTATTTTGGCTGAGGATTTCAGAGGGTTCAATCCATTGTTTCTTGGCTACATTGTTACAGAAGGCAGCAAGTTTGGGAAGCTGGCAGTAAACCTTTGTTTTTGTGTTCAGAATGTGAAAGAATGTACACCATACACAGAAATTATACCAAAAGAGGCAAGGTTTATTAAGTAGATATTTTTGTTAGGTGCTGTAGAGTCAGTATCTGACTCATAGCGACCCTATGTACAACAGGCGAAACAGTATTGTTATGCTTCTCTGCTATTCCTAGGGTTTTCAATGGCTGATTGTTTTTTGGGAGTCATTTGCCAGGTCTTTCTCTCAAGCCTACAGTATCTGGTGTTCCCAGGTGGTCTCTGGTCCAAGTACTAATCAGGCCCGACCCTGCTTAGCTTCTGATATCTGACAGGATTAGATGCCACAGGGCTATGTCTGCAGGCATTATGAAAGATAGTATACCTTTAAGGAATAATTATTGGGGAAAACTGAGGAACCTGGAGAAATTTGGATGAACATGTAAAAGGACTTGGAGAAAACTTGATTCTTTAGTTGAATTGGAAGATTAGGATATTTCCCAGGGGAAGGAAAAATTTGAGGGAGCAGAAGAAGAGTTAAACAAGCTTTTTAGAATGAAAAGTATCTTGGATAGACAGGGAAGATTGCAGGCTCCAGAGAGGAGAAAGAGGCACATGTATCTGTAGGGGAGGGGAAAAGAAGAGGAGAGAAGAGAGCAAAGAGGGAAGAGAGAGTGGTATGTATTCCCTCTAGTTTTGTTTAAACTAGGGCATGCCCTGTATGATGTCAGCTCTCAGTGCCTAGCCCTGGGTACCTTAGGGTGATGTGATCTCTGAACCAGGGAACCCAAGAACAGCCTGGGAAAATCCCTTGTTTAGTTATCTTTTGTGGTTTAGGGCATATAGGGCCTTGTTATTGTTGTTAGGTGTCATGGAGTCAGGTCTGGCTCAAAGCAATCCTGTGGACAACGGAATGAAACAACTCCTTGACATTGTGCCAGGCCTGGCACTGTGTCAGTGCTTTTTTGCTATTCATAGGGTTTTCAGTGGCTGATTGTTTCAGGAGTGGGCTGCCAGGTCCTTCTCCCATTTTTGCCATGCTAGGGATCAAATCCAGGGTGTCAGAGAGCACAGAGAAAGCACTCTACCAATTGATCTAAACCATAGACATATGGGGCCCAGGATCCTTGTTTTATAAAAGAAACTAGTGGACTTGCTGAATATTTTTGAAAGAACAGGTCCATAGGTGGATGTCTTAGAATTGTCTCCCTTTGTTTATACTCAGGCAGTTATTGATCTCAGATTAAGTTACAAGGTCCATTAGAATGTCCTTCCAATGTGCCAGGAGGTCATCATGGCTTCATTCGTGGCTGAGTACAGGAGTCATTTTTAATGCCCTTTTCATTCATTTTGCATATATCTATATCTATATCTATATCTATATCTATATCTATATATACATCTAGCTACCTAACAACATGTATTTAGAATATAATTGTGGCAGGAACATGTGGCAAAGGAGCTTTTTTACTTTGGTAGTGTAGCTGGTTCCTCTGGGCTCCAAGTAATCATCACCATCTTAAAACAGAACACCTGGAATGAACTCAGGGACTCTGACCCACAGTCATGGCAATGAAGTATGCAAAACTATGCATCATGACTGTTGTTGTTAGGTGCCATTGAGTTGGTATCCGACTCATAGCGACCCTACATACAACAGGGGAAACATTATTTTCAGTGCTTCTCTGCTGTACATAGGGTTTTCAATGGTGGATTGATTTTTGGGAGTGGGTTGCCGGGTCCATCTCCCAAGCCTACAGCACCTGGTGTTCCCAGGCGGTCTCCCATCTTAGCTTCTGAGATCTGACGGGATCAGATGCCACAGGGCTATAGCTGCAGGAGCATCATGATTAGGCTTATCATAATAGTAATGGTACTATTAACATTCCCTCTTGGAAGGAGGAGGAAGCAAGGTCATAAGACCTCCATTAGACCCTACCTGAGGTACCAATCACCACTCCATCCTACCCCAGCCACACATCATACTAAATAATATACGAGGTGAACAGTTGGCCAGGTGTGGGACTCCTCGGTAGGACCTCCTTGGAGGGATTCTCCCAGTGATGTGTTGTTGTTAGGAACTATTGATTCAGGTCCGATGCATAGTGACTCTCTTAAAGCTTTCAATGGCTGTTTTTTTCAGGCTTGCTTCAGGAGTGGATTACTACATCCTTCTCCCTCCCAGTGGTGTAGCTATTAGTTCTTTCTGTGAGTCACTCATGCCCCTGCAAGCAACCCCAATAAGGTCATGGTTCACTAAGTTTAACTCTACATAATTCTTTCTTTGGTCTGTCTGTGCCCCTCTCTACCAGAGGTGAATGGACATTGCTTTTAAATCTCCCCAGGGAAAGTAATTCACACATCAATCTCATCATGGACAGAAAGCAGAGAGAGCAACAGGAGAAGGCCAGGAACAAGATAACTCCAGTGATTGACCACAGTGGCCTATTTCCTCTTATTAGTTTCAACCTCCTAAAATTTCCAGAACCTTCTAAAATAGTGCCAACAGCTGGGAAACAAGGCTCTAACACAGGGATCTTTTTGCAGGAACATTTCATATCCAAACAATCATAGGTACTTTTATGGAAATGAGGGTACTGGACATTCAAAACATATTTCATCACTTATAAAGGTTGTCTCTGATTCACATTATACTTATAAAGGCAGGAAAGCTAACTTGTTGTGACTACACATAGATGTAAACATGAAACATATTATGCTTATATGCCCCTCAAGCTTAGAAATGAGAAACATGGATGTCCTTATGAATCAGAGTCTAGATATAAAAAATCTTTCTGAGACCCCCTCTCTGTATCTATAGAAAATACTTTCATTCTATTGCACTTTTTTTGGAGTGGTTCCTAGCTGCTGCCACTGCCTCTATACTTCTGATTTTGTCTGCTCCCTCTCCTGTTTTAAAGGCTCATACTTTTCTTAGAGTTAAAATAATCTTGGCTAATTGCACTTCTAATGTTCTTTCTCAAGTGTCTATCATCAGAAGTCTTTCCTTCTCTATATATGTCCTTCAAAATGTCAGCACATTCCATTTTGATACTAGGGGCTTACTAGTGTGTCCTTCATCTGTCATCTTGTCTGAGGAACAGATCCTCATTTCTTCCTGTCTGTTGGTGTCACCACTTAAATATCCTCAGGCATCTTAAGCCCAGTGTGCTCAAAGCAGAGCTCATTATCTCATTCCTCTCCTGCTCTAAACTTCCTCCCTCCCTCCCATCATGTTTTCTCTGTGTTCATAGCTTCACCATTTTCTTTCACTTGCTCTGCTCAAAACTTTGGAGTTATTTACAACTATTGTTTTCTTCCCTGCATCACATACGTGCACATGTGTGCATGTACACCCATGTGCGCCCACAGACACACACACACAGTGCCATTAGCTTTTGTCCTACCAATGCTATCGGTGCCAATTCTATCATTTCAGATTCTTATCTATTCAATGGACAACTTACTATCCCTCTAACTGGACACCCTGTGCTCAGCCTCTTCTATCATAAATCTATCCTTCCCATTGGTGCCAGAGAAATAGTTCTAAATTCAGTTCTCATGTTGTGCTCATTCACACACATGTAAATGGATTCCCTTTGCCTGAGGTCAGACTTCTCCACCAAAGGGACAGCTCTTCTCTATTTCATTCTAGGTTATTTTCCTGCACATTCACCATATTTCCTGCCTTGCATGGCACATACTACTTACTTATGCATCTTTAACATGAAAATTTATATGCCTGTGTTTTTTTGTTGTTGTTTATTCTTTAACTTATGTATAGGAAACTGAAACCCAGGGATCATGTCTGCTTTGTCAATGTTGAATCCCAAGAACTCATAATAGTTTCAAACACAGGGCACAAAAAGGTAGATTGATTTTTCAAGGACAGTCAAAACACTGGGCAAGAAAGAGCTACTGTTTGGATGTCTTAGCTCTCAGCCTTATATTTTCTATTCCAAAATATTTGTTGATTCAGGATTTAGGAGAACAAATTTTCCAGAAGGTTTCAAGGAGATCTAATGGCTTTTACTTGTTTAGCCTTGAGACATTATAAAGTATATATCACAAGTAAGTTAATATTTTCTATGGGCTACAGGTATGAAATAATAGTAATATAGTGGGTTTGATTCTTTGGTTTTACCATAATAAATATAATGATATCAGTGCTTTTTAAAATTTAACATACATATAAATCACCTATAGATCTTGTTAAACTATGGCTTCTGCTTGATGAGTTTTAGTGGCATCTGAGGGTCTGCATTTCTAACAAGTTACCAGGTGCTGGTTGTAGTACTGATCCCTGGACTCCACATCAGGTAGCAGGGTGTTTGATAATTACATACAGACCATGTCAAGTTAATGAATATTTTTAATTTTATCAGGCAATATGGTAGATTTTTAAAAGTTCTCCACTGTGGTCAACAGAAATAAAAAATTAATTATCATAACAAGATTCAGAATGCATTATCTTAATACAGTATTATTTTAGTCAGACTATTACATGTAGATGATAAGCATGATAGTGAAAATTAATGTTCACATATAATATCTCCCTTCTTGGACCTTATTTCAGAAGAGCTTTTCTAAACTGTCACTTCTCCATGCCAACGTAATGATTATTGGCCAATGCTTCTTCAAGGACATCCTCAGTATAATTAATCTGAAGGTATAGCAAAACTGGTCTGAAGAATGCACTGTGAAAATACTTGTAACTCAATTTCAATGAAGGCATGGTTCATTCTCAATTCCCCAGGTGTTTGAATTCAAGTAGTGACTCTATCTAGATCAATGTTATCTATCACTGCGTGGCTGACTGTATTTGAAATGGCTAAATCCACACTTATCATCTCACTCTTGCCTTGTGGGCTTTGAATTTAAAGAATCCAAACTGTGAGTCACCCTATACCATGTCAACAAGAGACATAATAGCTATCATTGGTCACTGAAAACTATGGGCCTAGATTGCAGTGGTTTTTCATGGTGCCACTGTTATATACTCTGGTCCATGTCTCATTGCTGATGAGTAATATTAAATTTGGTCTGTGTTGGCTATTGTATTAATGATAAGATGGGTACATATTTCAGTCATATAATTACTACACCTGCAGGTTATTTATTTTTGTTTTTTAGAAGATGACAATAAAAAGCATTGTTAGGCATCCTAGAGTGTACCACCGAGTTAGGGGTCCATCTGGTCAACTTGAGGACTGATCTCTGTCCTCTAGGGCAAGTGACCCTTGTCCTATATCCTGATCCTTCCTTTCTACCCCTCCCATCATGTAACCCAAGATGGCCAGTCCACGTCTGGAGTGACAACCTCCACTCTGATTGGTCACCCAGACCCCCATGATTGGTCAGTAAAGAAACACCCATGATTGGCTCGGCTCATGCCTTATCCACCTGCCAAAAGTGCAAAATTACAAGCCTTTATTTGCATGGCAGATAGTGACAGTTACCCTAGGCACAAGCCCTGCCATGATTAGCAACTCCCCAGTCCTCCCCCCTCCTGGAGTCTATATAAGTAGGACCTGCTGGCCCAGGAGGGAGCTTTCTTACAGACCATTACCATCTGATAGAAGAGCCATCCTCTTATTTCCACCTGCTATCTGGACCCCATCAACTGCAACCACGGCAACCTAATCCAGTGACAGACCTATCAACAAGTACTTCAAGCAAGACTCTGTGTCAAGACCAGGGGCCCCAAAGAGCCAAAGGCTTCAGGCAAGACATGAAATGCACTCCGATTCTTCCCACTGCCTGGGGAGGAAGAGAGTAGAGAAGGCGAGCTGCAAGAGTCAAGGCCGGTGCAGACCATTGGTGTCAATAACATCCTTTGGCTTGTTCCTGTTCTCCCTTGCAGGAGCAGCTGAATAAAACCTTTGTTCCATTTTTATAATAAGAAGTCTCATAAGATCCTTCTTTGGCACCACTGACCAGCTCTCACCCTAACCTTGAGGGTCTTGGAACATCACTAGTGTTGAGGCAAGTCTCTGATACCTTGCCGGGCCGGAGCTGAGCCACAACAAAACATGGCTAGTAAAGAGCTTGGTCCATAAAGATATTTCTATATACTACATTTAATCTATTAAAAAATAAGCCTTATTGAAAGTTAATATAACATAGGCCAATGTTCACTATTTGAATTAATGGGAAAGTAGGGTCTTACTGAGCTAGGGAAGGAATTAGAGTGATTAATTTGGGAGCAGAGTCCTTCTATATGTCTGGTTAATGACAATTGCTCAGAACCTTATGAACAAGGATGAATACTGCATTATTAAATTTGTTGGTTGGGGAGTGGTTTCTGTGATTGACATAAAAATTGTTTGTTTTGGTAATATTTAAAAAATTATCTTCTTCTCCACTCTCAATCCAAACTGGAGGCTCTCTGACATGATTATTCAAGTTGGATGACACTGAATTCCTATAATACTGTTTTTGAGGGAATGTTATTGGTTGGATCTGTGACTGCCACAGTTGAAATGAAAAAGATGATATTCAGGGAGAAGCAGTTATTACACTGTTTTAATTTACTAAGAACCTGTCTAGATGTTTGACATTTCAATTCCAAAAGCTCTCAAGTTTCTGTTGGGGGAAAGAAAAGTGCATGTTGAATGATTGGCCAGATCTCCTTTAAGTTGATATTTTATTTTTAGGTATAGATCTGGAAGTCCTCTTGAATGATTTAACACTTCTCCTGGGTGGTGGAGTTAGGAGAGATGCTTCTTTGTAAGCATGGGAGGAGTGCTGGATAACTACATAATGTTGAATTATGCAAGCAAGAGCTACATATCCTTTCATTTTCAGCCTTTCCCCTTTGCCTCCCAGTTATGGCTGATGGCAGAGGGGAGGAGGTTTTGGCATATATTTGATGTGTTTCTTAAAGTGCTCTGGAAGATAAACAGGACGTCCTCTTCAAAGGGGTTCTCTGTGGAGCCTATTTCATGATTCAACACTTTTAGACTCTGTTATGACTTTCATGGAGTCATGTGTGTTTTCCTGTCGAGGTCAACATCTCCTCCCGTGGTTCCCCAGTGTATGCAAGGGAAGTGTGAGTCACAGTCAATGAAATCATTGAGAAGGGAGCAGTGTTGCTGCACTGTCAGACACAGGACTGGGTGTTTCTGTAGATGATTGTTGTGCTCAGCAACAGGGGAGCCAATGAAGATTAAAAATATATGTGTGTTGTGAGTAAAAAGGAACTAATGAGGATTTCCTTTTGGGCCTGGTGTGAGAGCTGTAGGGGTGGAACTCTGCAGTTAATGGACTTGGTAATCTTAGGCAAGTGACTTAGCATTTTTGGGCTTCAATTTTTCCATATTAAAATAAGACTTCATAATATTTAATGTCACTTTGGGCAAGATTATCCTATAATTTTCCTTTAATTAACCCAAAGATTTCTGGGACAGAAGATTCTCTAAAAACTTGTTCTTTAGTGTAAGATCAATTAGATGAATGGCAGCAATGTGAAAAGGAAATCATTAGTAAGTGCATATGGTATTTGTAGTAGTATTTGTTTCCTAAATGCTAATGTAAATTTCTTGATCATTTGGTATGCAACATGCTGTAAGTATATTACATATTGTATTTGTATTTTATATGTGCAAGTGCCATTGAGAATTACATATGGCTGCTCTGGATTTGTCAATAATATTCTCTGTGCATTCCATATGGGAAGAGTGATATAATCCTTATATGGTGATATCCCTTTTACTTTCTCTAGTGCCATTTATGATTTGTACAATTAAACTGTACATATTTCATAGTTTTGCATTTTCCCAAATTATACCCTTGAGAAGCAAATAGTGATTGGAGCAGTTCTATATGGTAAAAGCCTTTGTTTCTTTTCCTGTCTCTGTCCTTCCTTCTTTTTTCCCTTTCTTCCTCCATCCCTTTTCCTTCCTTCTCTCCTTCCTTCCTTCCTTCCTTCCTTCCTTCCTTCCTTCCTTCCTGCCTTCCTTCCTTGATTCAAATTTGAGTGTTTTACTTGAAGTGGGATACACTAAGTGCTTTATTTTGTATAAGAAAGCATCAGTTTTTATTGTTATGAATTAGCTATGAAGTGTCTTATTTTCAAAGAGCTACAGAGGACATATGCTTGCACATTCTGTTAACAGCTAATGATCCAAATGGAAAAAAAAAAATTTCCATGAGAAAAGCAAGTTAAGTAATGAAAAAGACTTTAATAATCCAGACAAGACTATTAAAAACATTCCAGATCACCTGTGTTGATGACATGAACTTTGAAATATTTTAAATCAGAATTCTTCTCTTAGTTGAAGACCATTTATATTTAGTTAATAACCTAACACGTTCATCTAGGTTATTTCTTTAAGGAAAATCCTCCCCTATTCAGAAAAGCATGTTTACTTAAGACATTTTAGGCCTGGTGTGAGAGTCAAGAGAACTGGAATTCTGCAGTGGTTGAAGTATGCACTGGTGGTATATTCGTTTTCCTGACTCATCTTCAAGTTTAAAAAAATTGCTTATTTGTTTGACTGCTTGGAAAAAAAACCCGTCCAGTATTTTTTCTCGTGTCTGAAATGGTTCATATTAAAGCTTTCATAATACCCTTCAGTTTCTGTGTTAAATTGATGTTTAAATTGGAAAGAAAGTGGGAACCCTAGCAGTTTAGATAATTCACTTCATCTGGTGGCCAGCTATGTTAACAATCACATCATATGCCAGCACTTAGATGAGATGAAAGGAGCCCCCGGGGCACTGACGCTACATTCTAGGAGCATAGGGAAAATACAGTTAGAGTTCTTTGTTTCATCATTTTATTCTATAAAATGGTAAATTATTTTGACCGGAATTTCGGAGTGTTAAAAGAACAATTTAAAGGTTATGTGATGGCTTAGCTGTGAGGCTGAATGCAGATTGTTGATCAGTATGCTAGACAGAAAGTGTTGAGCCCCATGTCAGCAAATGATGTCTTTTATTCACTGTGTATTGAGTGCTGCGAGGAAATGGTGATATTGTTAGCATATGAATAACATCAAAGCCCTCCACTGGAAGATAAACCTCCATCTTCTGAAACAGAGTGCACAGCCTCCTCTTCTGTATTGAAGTGCCTCTTTTTCTAGCTGTGTGCTCTATCCAACCCCAGGGTGGTTTCACCCAGAACAGGCAAGTTGATATTCAACACCAAATTGCTGGTGCATGACTGCACATTCCATCACTTAGGAGCAAACATTTTCACGTCAAATTGCCTTTCTACATGAAGGGTATGGAGGCTATTAATTTTTTTTTTTTAAGTTTGTTGTGGGGTGGGATCAACATTTTCTTTAGAGGTCCCACAAGATGCTCTTGACTTTTATTATTGTTTGTCTTAAAAATGAGAGACTGATGTAACAAGTTGACAAGAAATAGAGTGGATAACTACCTGTTCAGCTCTGAATGCAGACATGACTCTTTTCTTTGCTGCTGGATTCTTCAGTCAAAAGTGACATGCTGGCCAGCCACAATTTAAAAATAATGCATTGTTCCTATTCTTCTCTTCGGTGCATATTATTTGAGAATTATAAGTCATTCTTTTCAAGTCCCTTTCCTTGCATCTGTCCTGATGATCAACAAGTGCAGCTGCTACTCAGAATGGAATTTAAGTTCAGCAGCAGAATTACTGGGGTTAAGAGCACTAGCCATGTCAAAAAGGGCCTGGGTTGATAAACTGTATGATAGCCCATAGGCAAGCAAGTAATTCCAGATGCTTTGGATGTTTAGTCTATTAGTTCATGGTGACATGTAAGAAATAGTCAGGTTCCATTAATGTTCTATTTGTTATTGGCCAAAATACTTAGGGTATGATGCTGCTAGTCATTTTCTGTAACAACTTTATTTATAGAGGAAGTCTTTTCTGAAAGGTACATGGCTGGAACTTCATTTCTGAGCTCATATGTTATGCTGACCAAAAACGTCTGTCAAAACTTAGATCAGTGTCATGTGCTATATTTTCACTTTCATTACTCTTGGAATCTTTTTTTAAAATTCATATTGCCAGCTGTTGTATTAACATCCAGTAAAGTTTAGGTTAGCTGAATTCCAGCCTATGGTTCAGAAATAAGCAAAGCATAATGTTGACATGATTAATTTCCAGTTACTCTGTGTGGTTTCTCTTGCGTGTTTGAAGATGTATCTGTTTACAAAAGCAAAGAAACAACACATTTGTTTTACAATGTACTATTGATGGAAAGCTGTTTTATAGCATTGTAATAGAATAACTGTTCTTACTTTTTGTCTCTCACCCACCATACTAAGTTATTGTTCTGATATTCTCAATGAGTGATATACATCGAGAATATGAATCTTGGTTTGTCAAACTTATTTTGAGTGTTAGATTCTGGATTGCTTCCAGATGGGAGGCTGGAATTGAGAAAAAGAACATTAAAGCTCCAGAACATGTTAGGAATACTAAGTATTATCTCCAGATTTTCTAATTAGTTTTCAGAACAAATGCTCAGGAAATCACAACAATGTACCTGGTTCAGCTCAAAAATTAAACATTATGGATTTTAATAAGACTTAGTTTTTATTAACTTCCAAACGATTCTATTTCACGCTTCAGCTTAGTCCACTCTGTAAGTCCCAGATTCTTTCTGCTTTTCTTTTATTTTCTCTTCTTTTTTGTTTTTCCACAAATATTGTTCTGGGCTGGATTTTTCTTTCTCAGGAAGCAGCAGCTTCATTTATAGCTATTCAAGGGAGGTGAAAAAGACGCCATACTTAATTCAATAATGGATAGGTTCATATGCATGGCAGAGCATAAGAGTTTGCTTGTTACTCTTCTAATTATTTTTTCATAATATCCTTTTGTAATAATTTACACATTTTAATGAACACTTTATGCAGAAGTTAGAGGGCAGAGTTGGAAGGAACCAAATGATTTTGCTGAGGCAAAGAAGAGTCTTACTTAATGATGTTGGAGATAGGTGAACTGATGGTTTCATGTACCAGAAATTTCAAGGCATCTAAATTACTTTAAAGTTATTACCATCTCTCTGGATTGTTTGGGATAGCTATTAGATATCACACATAAACTTAACTTCAAAGCTGGCAAAAAAAGATGATTACTGTGACTGTAAAAATAAGAAATATCATACTAGCAGATTAAAAAATCACCTGGCCATGTATTATTTTTAGACTAAACAGAGTACAGAAAACCTTTTTCCAATGCAGTTTAACATAGCTAACCCTTTTTTCTGTGACTATGATTAAATAAGGTCACTTTTCTGTCCTGGAATTGGGACTCTGGTGACTTAATGGTATATGTGTATTATCAAAAAATATAGTGACTAGTTTGGGGTCCTGATTAGGCCTTGAAAACATCTATTTCATCCTATGAATATTGTTAATAATCTCCCCAAGATTACATTTCTCATCAACTATGCAATATAAATATATACTTTTTTAAATTTAATTTTTAATTTTTTCAGTACTGGAGGATTGAATTTAGGGCCTTGCACACGCTAGGCAAGTGCTCTACCATGAGCTACACCTCAGCCCCTGTTTCAATTTATTTTCTATTTTGAGACAGGGTCTCTGTAAATTGCACAGACTGCCTCTGGTCTCAAACTTTGTGATCCCCCTACCTCAGCCTCCTTAGTTGCTGGGATGATAGTTGTGCAGCATAGCACCTGTTGCAATAATTCTTTTTTAGGTCACAGGCAGATTTCAAGTTTCAAATTATAAACCTCAAAAGAGTGTGTGGGTGTGAGGGAGAGGGAGAGGGAGAAAGAGAGTGGGAGGGAGGGAGATTACATTGTGTACTTACAGGGCTTGGCAGAGTGTAGTCAAATAGGAATTTCTAAGGCACCTTCAAAGTATATTTTTATTACAAACTGCCTGAATTATTTCTAGTTATCTTATAAACTACTTCCTTTCTATTTCTATGAAACATTACTACTTAGCAAGCACTTCATTTCAAAATATGATGGCAGCCTGTGAGGTAGTATTCTATACTTTTTGAGGAGCAGCTGTTTTATTTATTTCAATGTTGTAAAAAGTAAGTTGACCTTTTTACTTTATTAGAACTCTATATTATTTGGTCAAATGACTTACTTGAGGGAGTTAATGATCAAGAAAACACATAAATATCTACGTACGTAAGTAAATATTTTAATGTCATATGTGTGACTAAAAATGTACTAACATGATTTAAAATATGAATATTTGTCTATCATCAATATTGCATTATATATATATATTATCAATTCAGTAGAAATTTTAGTCCTCTTGCCTCAGCCCCCTGAGTGCTGAAATTATAGGTGTGTGCCATCCCACCTGGCACTAGAACGTTCATTTGTAATAGGGAAACAATGTTTGACGTACTGAAGAAATAACTTTTGAGGAAAATTATTTTTCTTTTTTGTCTACCTTATTGTTTGTTTTTGTTAGCTGCTGTCCAGTTGTGTCTGGCTCATAGCGACCCTCATAGGGCTTCTGATAGCTGATTTTTTTCGGGATTGTTTTGGGAGTGGGTGCCAAGTCCTCCTTCCATTTTGATGGTGCTGATGATCAAACCCAGGGCCTCAGAAATTACAGAGCAGCACTTTACCAACTGAGCTAACCCCTAGCCCCTTTGTTTAACTAGGAAGGTCATAAACATGGAGAATTCTGAATAGATTTTAGTGAATCAAAATCAGTAATCATTCATTCATTTATTCACTTACTTTAATAAACATTTATTGAGAGTGGCTTACATAAGACTGAGGACAAGTAATAAAACAACAGCAAACAGCTCATTGACTAAAGTGTTGTTGTTGTTGTTAGGTGCTGTCGAGTCGGTATCCGACTCATAGCGACCCTCATAGGGTTTTCAATGGCTGAGTGCTTCGGGATTGCCTTGGGAGTGGATTGCCAGGCCCTTCTCCCATTTTTGTGGTGCGGGGAATTAAACTCAGGGCCTCAGAGATGGCAGTGCAGCGCTCTACCCGCTGAGCTAAATCCCAGCCCCATTGACTAAAGTGAGAAATGATAAAGGCTTAAATGGTGACAAGAGCAGAGGAAATTAGAAGCAGTCGGCTTTGAGATCTGTGTAGGAGAAAGAACAAGAGGAGGATATAACCCTAACTACTGAAGCACCACCCTGGACCAAGCTGATCAGTACCAGCTCTGACTATCTTAAATGGCAGGAATATATATGAAACTTAGCTATTTCTCAGGCCCAGAATATTGCTCCATATGTGCCCAAGAAGAGAATCCTTTTGTTGTGTTCTGGCCTACTCATCGAATGCTAACTATAATACACACCTGTAGTTGGTATCTCTTGGGAAGTCACCTTGCCCCTGAGTGCACAGGTTGTTTGCCAGCATCCACTGGTGCCATCTGTTTAGTGGAAGAGGTGATATAGTTGAGCAATGAGACATTCTTTCCTCAAAGCATGGGCACAGGTACCTCACTGATTCCCTGCAGTACATGAGTTTTAATTAAAATATTAATATAATGCATATTGTAAAGCACAAGAAAAACTGCAAGCATATAGTTTCCTATTCCACAGCCACACTCCCAGAGGTAAATATTAAAGCTCAAGAAAAGATGTTAGATTCTCAAGAGAGTATGTTAATATAAGGGGGTGGGGAATTCTATTTCTAAATATATTAATATTCTTTCCAGTTTCTTAGTTCCCTGTTTATGACTTCTCCCTGGTTAGACTGAGGCATCTATTTGCATTGGGAGCAGGTAGGGTTAGAATTTTTGTAGCAGAAATACAAACACGAGGAAATAAATCTATATTTACTTCTGATATGTTACAAGAGGTTACTTGAAGTCAAAGAAAAGTGACAGACTTGAAAACTAGGGAGTGCTGAGAAAGGAACATTTCAAATTCTTTAACCTATGTCTCTAATTAAGAGTCAAGTGTGGTAGATAAGACTGTAGAAAATTGTATGGCTAAAGTAGGGTAAAAGAAGGACCAAGGAGGGTTATTAGTCAGGTGGTGCATCATTATGGCAGAGAAACCTACTGAAGTGAACTCATG
>VMDO01030480.1:0-21210 GCA_007922755.1 Pedetes capensis | reverse complement strand
AAATAGGGCTGGATGTAATGGCACACTCTTCTAAGCCAGCAACTCAGAAGTCAGAGGCAGGAGGCTCTCAGGTTCAAGGCTGGAGACCTCTTGCTACAACTTAGCAAGATCTGTCTCAAAAATAAAAAATAAAGAATAGGCTGGGGGTACAGCCCAGTGGTAGCACACTTGCAAAGTGTGCACAAGGTCTGAAGCCCAGGTTCAGCCCCTCAGTAACACACACACACACATACACACACACACACACACACACACACACACACACACACACACACACGAAAAAAGAAAAGAAAAAAGAGAAAAAAACATATGTGCATAGTTATTTGTTTTCTCGTATCATTTATAATTACAAGGTAAAGCACCATGAATAAGGCAAAGCAAAAAAAAAAAAGTGAAAATAAGCCGCTACATAATCCACTAATGTTATTCTTCAAAATGGTTTTAAAATATATTCTTAAGGTAATAAATAAGATTCCTTATAGACCATCTATTATACCTTTAGATATTCCTCAGCCTGTGCAGGAGTAAATAATAGTGCTACCTGTAGGAATCTTGACCTACAACTCTGAAGGAGTCAAACACTAACCAGCAACCTGATTTTACTCATGATTACAACTTGATAAGCCTGGTATATAATCATATGTCTTATGTGATCTAACCAATAAACAAAATTTGACATCAAACTTTTCTCTTTTGGTAAGAATAGTGAGCAAAAATATGAACAGATGCTTACATAATCTCAAAATATCTCTCCACAATGTATTTGTTAATTGCAAAGCAAAAAAAAAAAAAAAAAGAGGAACATTTTAGCCAAGGAAAATGACAGACAATACCTTGCTCAATTGACCAAAATTACTTCATTAACAATTGGACAAAAGGAAACCCTGTGCCTCTTGATACAGGGCACTGAAAAGGTCATGAGAGGATTTTTACAGTATTGTTGCTCAAAAGGTACACAGTCTGAATATAATCTTAAGCAAATATTTGACAAACCCATATTGACAGACATTGAACAAAAACCTGGCTAAACACTTCAAAATTGTCAAGTTCTTGAAAAATAAAGACAGACAAAAAGTACTTTCAGCCAGGCACCATGGCGCATGCCAGTAATCCCAGTAACTCTGGAGGCCAAGGCAAGAGAATCACAAGTTCAAGGTCAGAGGCAGCCTACATAAGTTAGCAAGACCTTGCCTCAAGGTAAAAAAGTAAAAAATGGGCTATAGGTCCATCTCAGTGGTAGAGCACTTGCTAAAGCATGTGTGAGGCACTGATTCAACTCCTCAGTAAAAGAAAAAAAATCCAGATCTATGGAGATTAAGGAAATATGATAACTAAATGTAACATTTGACCCTGGATTGGTTCTTGGATTAGAATATTTATCTTTAACTCAAAAGTACATTTTGCCATACCTTCCATTTCAGGAAGAAAGAGAGAATAGAGAGAAAAAGAGAGAGAGAATGGCAGGGGGGGTGGAAAGACAGAGAGAGAGAGAGAGAGAGAGAGAGAGAGAGAGAATGCAAAACAGAGCTCCAATATCATAAAATTATAAAATTGTAATATTTAGAAAATCTGAGAAAACATTACTTTATGGGAAAATTCTGTCTCATTTTTGGACCTTTTCTGTAAGTTTGAATTTGACATCCAAACTAAAAACTCACAAAATGTAAAACTGTGTATATTGGTATTCTTACCATTCTTATGTGCACAAAAAATTATTTTACTATATATTCAATAATAACAATAATAGTAATAGTGATAATAATGCTAGTTGTGTTAGATTTCTATCACTGTGACAAAATAACCTAGAAAATCAACTTAACTGGAGGAAGCATCTACTTTGGTTTCAGTCTACTGTCACTTGATCATGTCAACTAGGCAGTAGGTCATGGCAGAAGTTCATTACTGGAGTTGCTTACCTAATGGTGGCAAAGAAGTAAAAAGAGAAAGGAAAGAAGGAACCAGGGTCCCAATAACCACTTCAAGAGCCTGGCCCAATGACCTAACTTCCTTCAACTAAGCTTCACCTCCTAAAGTTTGCACCGCCTCCCAACAGTACCATTTTGTTGTTAAGTGCTTTGGAGTTGGGTCTGACTCATAGCAACCCCATGTACAGCAGAATGAAACATTATCCAACACTGCTATGTCCAACATTATTATCAGTACTTCTCTGTTACTCATAGGGTTTCCCATGGCTGATTGTTTCAGGAGTGGGCTGGCGGGCAACTACTCCCAAGCTTATAGCTCCCAAGCTTATAGCACCTAGTATTCCCAGAAGGTCTTTCATCCAAGTACACTAGGCCTGACTCTGCTTATCTTCTGAATTCTCACCAGATCTGACACCAGGCTCATATAGCTGTACCCTAACACTACCATCAGCTGGGGCCCAAGTCTTCAACCCACAGGACCTAGGAGAAAATAAAATTGGTGATTGTTATTGGCCTGAAAAGGACTTTTGAAATTACTTGGCCCATCTCTACTCCCCTAGGGGCTGGGGTTTAGCTCAGTTAGTAGAATACTGCTCTACAGTCTCAGAGTACCCAGGTTGGATCCCTAGCACCACAAAAATGGGAGAATGACATGGCAATACACTCCTGAAGCAATCCCCAAAACAATCAGCCATTACAAACCCTATGAAGGTTGCTATGAATCAGGCCCAACTCCATGGTACTCAACAGCAACTATTCCTCTATTGTGATTTTTGCTGTTGTTGTTGCTGCTGCAGTTCACACTAAAAACTTGCTTTTGAGGAACTTGTGGAACTGTTGAGACTAGGGGAAGCTTGGAGATGGACTAAAGGCATTTTGCATTATGAGATGGACATTAGCCTTTGGGAGCCAGGGCTGGAAATGACCCATTTTATATTATGTTATTCTATTCCTTTTCAATTTATTTACTATAATCTTCCAGTCTTCATTCTAGTTGAGACAAAACTCTTAGTATTTAGTTTATTTTCTCCTTGAATATCAGAAATGTTACCCAAACTCTTTGAATATCAGAAATGTTGCAGCCTAGGTTGGTTTTAAGTTCACAATTTGTTTTCACTATTTTCTTCCAGAGGACTCCTGAGAGATTTTTGTCCATCAAAAATCTACATTTTATTTATTTATTTATTTATTTATTTATTTATATCATCAATTCGTGCTACATAGTCCTTAATCAGACTCTGAAGAGAAAGGACAAAACAGATTTGTCACCGTTGATTTGAGTGTCTCTGCAAAAACCCAAGAACATCAATGTGCTTAATCTATGCAAGGGTTTGATGAGAAATATTTAATTCTCATATTGGATACATTTGAAGACAGTTATTCCTCACTTTATTCCAGAGACCCATATTTTACTTATTGTCCCTTAGTCTGTCAGAAAATGGCAGGTCAAGTGTGCTCAAGACTGTGCTAAATTTTCATTAATTCCATAGACTTATTTTAGAGAGAAGTTTACAAATATGCTATTTGTTAATAAGCTCCATATTGGATAGCTAGATCCCAAAGGATATTGTATAATAAATATCTCCAAGCCCATTGGTAAAGTTTGGATGTGGAATGTCTCCCAAAGTCCTATTCATTAAAGTTCTGGTTCTCAGACACTGGCAGTACTGGAGGTGGTGGAATCTTTAAAAGCTGAAGCCTAGAGAAAGGATGTGAAGTCATTGGATCCTGCTCTTGAAAGGAACTCTGGCACACTCGTATGCTCCTCTTTCTGGTAATCCCTAATTGATGGGAGAAATCAATTCTGATGAACTTTAGAACATGAGCTAAATACATCTAACTACATCTTCATGAATTGTCTATTTCTTTCAACCTCCTTTCTCATTCCCATCCACACTAACATAAAGTTAAAAAAATACACACACTCTCTCATTACAAATATTAGCATACCTATCATTTGAGGTTCACTAATATTTGTATTAGTGTAAAATGCCAAACAAATTTGTAGTTAAGTATACAAGATCCATGATTCTTGGAATTTCTCAACTAGTTTTCAAAACTAAAGAAGGTAAAATAGCAAGATTAATACCAGAAATCTTCATGCTTTAAATGTTAGCAAGAATGACTATGGAAAGATGAAGTGATGCCAAGGAGATAAAAACATTTGTAAAATGTTATCTCCAGCCAAATATGTGTCACTAGAGATAAAAGAAATAAGGCAAAGATTTACATTCTCATTGCGCTTACACCTTCCTTATTCTGAGACATCAGACAAAATGTTATGGAAACATTAGGGGAAGGCATATTTGCTATGGTATTTTTCTGTCTTAAAACCATGGAAAAATAAACAATTTTATTGCACTCTTTCCTTGGCATGATTTCTTTATGATGAGGTCTTGGATCAGATTTAGCATGGGTAGGGAAAATGTCTCTTAGGGACTGCTTAAAACCAAACTTCAAAATCTTGTGAATACAGTATATTCATGTTTAAAAGCGACTCAGAATCACCAGAGGAAAAGAAAATGCATTCACTTATCTCCACTAGTATAAAGACAAAAATAGCTACCTTTATCCAAAGTTCCTACCACAGAGCCCCTATGTGTTCTGACTAACCCCTTAAGTGAAAAAGCATTCCTCCTTCCACTGAAAGCCTTGTTTTTAAGCATCAGCATTATATATATTATCAGCATTATATCAGCATATTATAAAGCAAGCTGCAAAGAATTGCTAAGTATTCTAAGCCTGCTCAAATACTGCATTTTGGGTTTGCATTCAGTATTGGGTTGTCTCTTCAACCTTGTGGCATGCAAGTAAAATATATTATTTAAATGGCCTCTATCATTTGCATCTTCTGCACCCCCTGAATAATAGGTTATTATACAATAAAGAGGGCTGGGATTTAGCTCAGTTGGTAGAGCAGAGCGCTGCAGTCTCTGAGGTCCCGAGTTCAATTCCCAGCACCACAAAAATGGGAGAAGGGCCTGGCAATCCACTCACGAGGCAATCCTGAAACAGTCAGTCATTGAAAACCCTATGAGGGTCGCTATGAGTCAGATGCCGACTCGACGGCACCTAACAATAATAACATACAATAAAGAGGCCACCAGTTGGGGATGGTTACTGATTGCTCTAAACCCCTATTAGAGTTGCTTCAGGAAGGCAATTGACTCATTTATTTGGATACGTCATAGTTGTTTTTGGACAATCTCCATGAGTACAGTAAAATTGTGATTTTTAGACACTGTACAAATAATTACAATTGTAATTTGGCAGTATATTTTAATATGCTTATGTACTTGCATCACATAAATGTTAAAAAATGAATTTCTACTTTATGGTTATATGACAAACCAAGTTAGAAACAATTAAGTTATCCAAAGGAATCCTCAGTTCCTTTTTAACTCATTCTTTCTTCCCTCTTTTTCCTTTCTCTTTTCCCTCTCTACACATTAACAGTATAAATGAATCTCTAAAAAGTTGAATATTTAAAAATTTAGTGAATTGAAAGATTTTGATCATAGCATCTCTTTATTTTATTATTTTCTCTATTTTTATCTTAAGTAACACATGCTTATTATAAAGTATTCAAACAATACAGAAGTAACATTTCTTGGCTAAAACATTGGTAAAGTTTTTAAGTGCGGCATTTCTGATTTTTTAAAATGATTTTTCCCTTTTATTGGTAAATGTTGGTGGGATACAGAGTAATACAGAATTTGCTTTCTCCATTATGCAACTATTACATCACTTTTGGTTACACTTTTATCAACTTACTAGGTTTTAGGAAACTTTTGAATAATATCTAGTAAAATTCATATGTATATTTAGGTTTAAATGATTTTTTAAATACAAGCATATTTATTAAATTGCACAGAACTCAGATAAATGTAAAAAGGAAATTGTTTTTGCTCTTCAAAATATCACTCATATAGTATAAGTAAATAGGTCTATTTCTACTAATAACTAGTGATTTATGTAAGAAAATTCATTGGAGAATGGTGAAATACATGAGTTTAAGTGTCAGAAATGACAATTTTCTATAGAAAATACATATGAATTCTGAAAAGTTAGAAAACTGACCTCTTTCTTGCAACTACCCTCCTGATTGCCATCCAACCATCAGTTCTGTCTTGTTAGCCAAGCTGATTCTGGGAATGGGAAAGAAAGTGCTTAGAGACTGAAAATAAGGGTATTAAAACTTATAGTGTTCAGACCTGGAGTTAATGCAGGACTCTTTCTCTCTGAATAGAAAGAAAGGCTAAGGACTCTTGTCAGAGAATCTTGAAACAAAGATGAGAAAAGAATGAATGCCTGAAAGAGCTTGCCTTCTTGAGATTCATGAACTCCTACAGGCAAGGAATGACTTTCTCCAGACAAAGGAGTCATGGATCTCTCTGCTCACAGAAGCTGCTTGAGAACTTCTCAGACTGTAGGAGGTTGAGCTACTTACACCATATACAAAACAGGTAACCCTCTCCTAGTGCCTCAGAGGAGATTGGGAGCTCAGGGTGTCTGATGCCAGTCCCAGTTGTTACTGTTATGTACCCTTGAGTCTGGTCCAGCTCATAGCAACCTTGTGTACAACAGAATGAAACACTCCCTGACACTGTGTGACACCCAGCACTACATCAGTGCTTCTCTGCTATTCATAGGGTGTTCAGTGGCTGATTGCTTTGGGGATTGTTTCAGGAGTGGGATGTCAGGTCCTTCTCCCATTTTTTTTTTATGGTGCCGAGGCTAGAACCCAGGGCCTCAGAGCGCACAGAGCAGCCCTCCAGCAACTGAGCTAAACCCCAGCCCACCAGTCTCAGGGTCATCTCTATTTGGGAAGAGGTAGCAACTATGACTGAACCTCAGGGAAAAAATATTTAAATGATACTAGGAAAATCTAGCAGCCAAAATATAACTAGGAAAATCTAAAAAGCAATTAAACAAAGCCCAAGGAAAAGATACTCTTGTTCAGAAAAAGAAATAAATAAACTGCTGAAAATAGACAGATGACAATAATGATAACAGAAAGAAAATAAAATTAAAATAATTTGCAATGTTTCAGTTCAGCTCCAGAAAGTCTTTCTGAAGCTAAAAATACACAATTTTAACTACAAAATCAAATATATGACTAGAGATATGGTCACTTGGGAAATAGATCAACATGCTAGAATATAAAAAAAACCTATACATAAGTAGATATATAAAAATGAACAACTAAACTTAGCAAAGAAGGGAAAATATAAGGGGTAAAAAGAAGGAAAGAGGGGACTAGCAAAGGGAAGCAAAGATTGTGGAAAGTGGCAAGGGGAGGAGAAACAATGTAAAGGGATATAGAGGGAGAGAATAGTCTCAATGTAAATGATACAACTTCATGGGTACATGGGATAAATGTTGTTGTTGTTGTTGTTAGGTGCCGTCAAGTCGGTATCCGACTCATAGCAACCCTCATAGGGTTTTCAATGGCTGAGTGCTTCGGGATTTCCTTGGGAGTGGATTGCCAGGGCCTTCTCCCATTTTTGCGGTGCTGGGAATTGAACTCGGGGCCTCAGAGACTGCAGCGCAGCTCTCTACCTACTGAGCTAAATCCCAGCCCACATGGGATAAATAGGTGAATATAATCTAAATATGCTCATCAGTTTTACTATGTATTAGTCAAAATATTCCATAAACTTTGTAAGTTGATGAAAGTGTGCCTAAAAATGATATAATAGCTGCATAATGGAAAAAGTAAATGTTGTATTATTCTGTACCCCACCAACATTTGGGCTGGGATTTAGCTCAGTTGGTAGAGCGCCACTCTGCAGTCTCTGAAGTCCCGAGTTCAATTCCCAGCACCACAAAAATGGGAGAAGGGCATGGCAACCCACTCCCAAGGCAATCCCGAAAAAAAAAATAATAAACAATCTGCCATTGAAAACCCTATGAGGGTCACTATGAGTCAAACACGACTCGACGGCACCTAACAACAACAACCAACATTTACTAATAAAGGGAAGAAGTCATTCAAAATTTTAATTAGTTTACTAGTAATCACAAAGTTTAGAATTTCACTATAAAATTCTCATTTTTTAAAATACATGTTATTTAATAAATGTCCTTCACAAACCCCTTCTCTGTTTAGCTCATGTAAAAAGGCAACAAAACAATAAAATATTCTTCATCAAAGCAAAAAGATAAAGGAAAGTCAGCCAAAAATTTAAAAAGAGACAGATATCATCAAATAAAAGTCAATATACGAAGACAGGGACAGGGACCTACAATCAGTCTAAACAGCACAATAGACAGAAAAAAAAGCATAGACAGGAGAGACTTTATAGCTAAACACATAGGAAAAGAATTCTGAACTTAAAAAATATAAGTATGTTATAAGTCTTTCATAAATTTCAGCAAGGATAATGAGAAAAAAACCCATAGCTCCCTGAAAATCTATGTAAAATTTGTAAATTTAAATTATTTAAACAAGATGATAACTAAAATAGAGTGTGGTGACATGCACCTGTGGTCCAAATAATCAGAGGACTGAGGCAGGAGGATCTCTTCATCTCTGGAGTTCCTTATAGAAAAAGTGGAAATCTAGAGAAAATCTGAGCAAAAAGAACTCCTACTCAACAATCTTGCTGGGCACCGTCATTCGCTCCTCTAACTCCAGTGAGTCAGAAGCCTGGAGGACTGTGAGTTTAAGGCCAGAACCAGCCTGAATAACTTAGTAAGGCCTTGTCTCAAAATTTAAAAGATAAATAAATAAATAAAGTAAGTAAATAAGAAAAAAAAACCCAGCATGAATGAGGTATCATTCACTTGTCAAGGTGAAAGAAAATATAACACATGCTCAAAAATTCATGCAGTATATAACCCAAATATGTACCCTGAGAAAGCTATTTAGGAAGGGATTTTTCACATATATATATATATATATATATATATATATATATATATATATATATATATGGTTGTTGTTGTTAGGTGTCAGCAGTCAGGTCTGACTCATAGCAACCCCTATGGACAACAGAACCAATCACTCCCCACCTCTGTGAGAGAGGTACAATCTTCCTTATGTTTAAGCGCATTGTTGCACACACTATGTCAACCCATCTACTTGAGAGTCTTCCTTATTTTCTTTTTTTTTGTTGTTGTTGTTGACCTGCCAATATCCCAAACACAATGTCCTTCTCCATGAACTGGTCCCAACTGACAAGTCCAAAATATGTAAGATGCAGTCTATCTATCCTTGCCTTAAATGAGACATATGTGGTTATAAATACATATGTCTATGTATATGTGCATTTAGATATGTGTGTATGTGTGCATTTAGATATGTGTGTATGTGTGCATGTGCACGCAAGAGACAAGAGTTTAATATGAGGGAAGTTGATGAAGAAAAGGAAACCAAATGTAGAACCATACCACTCAAATTCACGAACCATGCGAAACTGACATGTTTTTAACAGCTCACATATCATCAATATTATATAGTTCAATTCATTTCAACAAATAGTGCCTAAGAGGTAGGAGGGGAAGAGAAGGAGCATAAAAGTATTCTAAATGTTTTAATTTTTTGACATGAGAGAGAACAATAAGAGGAAGAATAAACATTCTGATAAGAAAGGATAGATAGAATCTTTGTTTTTAAATCAAAGGCAAATATGCTGAATTTTACCATTAAAAGACTGTTAAGATGTCTAAAAATGAAATCCATTGCTTTATGAGAAATATATTTAAAATTAAAAAGTTGCCAGTGCCACGACTCATGCCTATAGTCCCAGGCAATGTGGAGGCTGAGAGAGGAACACTATGAGTTTGAGACTGGAGGCAGTCAGTGAAATTTACAGTGAAATTTAGGGAGACTTTTTAAAAATAAGAAATGAAAAGAGTTAGATGGGGTGGCACATGCCTGTAATCCCAGCAATTTGGGAGGCAAAAGCAGGAGGATCACAAGTTGGTGGCCAGAGGCAGGCTATGCAAATTAGCAAGACCCTTCCCAAGATAAAAGATTAATAGATGCGCTGTTGATGCAGCTCAGTGGTAGAGTGCTTGCAAAGCATGCATAAGGCCCTGGGCTCAGCCCTGCAGTACCAAAGAAGGCAGGCAGGCAGGCAGGCTGGCCTGGGCTGCAGTTCGGTGGTGGAGAGGTTGCCTAGCATGTGAGAGCCCCAAATACTGCCTGCAAAAACAAAAACTGAAAAATTAAAATGCTAAACTTGTATTTTTAGCCACATCCCTTTAAGATACTCATTTTTGACTGACGTATTTCTGTCAATGAAAACCCCCAAGGACAGCATCCTTATCCAGCTGTGAATTCCATCTGATTTCAATCATCTATCTGGTTGAGGCTTACTAGTGGATTGAGGGAAATTAAGGATGGAGAAAAACTTGGATTAAGGATGAGCATAGATATGTCAATTAAAAGATTTGAAAGGCTGAACAGGTAAAGCTTTTCACTTTTAGCTATATCAAAATACCTTTGCTGATACTCTAAAATGGGCACTGAAACTGGTTGATTAAAATGTCATGTACACAATAATTTCAGTTATTCATGTATTCCAATTCATAACCAAGGACTACACAAAGAATGTCACTTTTTAACAATGGTTTTTGCAACCAGTGCACCCATAAGAATATTTACATTGGATACATCAATAACAGAGGTAGAAATAAAACATTTCTTAAAATATGACATAGAATGATCTTAACAATGCATGGGGCGAAGGCTCTGGAATGTACATGAGCATAGAGGGAAAACGTGTTATTTTTGTTGTTAGATATCTTGGAGCTGGATCCAATTCATAGCAACCCTCATGGGGTTTTCAACAGCTGATTGTTTCCAGATTGCTTTGGAAGTGGATTGCAGCATCCTTCTCCTGTCTTTGCGGTGCTGGGGATTGAACCAAGGGCCTCAGAAAGCACACAGCAGCACTCTACCAACTGAGGTAAACCCCACCCCCTAGGGAAAAAGTAGCCATAATAAAACTGAAAGGGGGAGAAAGAGAAATATTATTCCTAGAATCAGCATTTATAATCTCTTCAGTTGTACAAAATTTCAGCAGACTACTAAGAATGGGATAAAGCACTGTTCTTCACTGTATCCAGCACTTTCTCTCTTCCTTTACCCTACGGCTCAGTGCCTTTATGTTATAAAAATTTTAATATTTGATAGATCCATGTTAGATTCCTATGGTTGCCTTAACAAAGTACCACAAAGTAGGTACTATAAGACAACTACTTATTGTTCTACTGTTCAAGAAACTAGACCTCCTAAATCAAGCTGTCAACAGGACTCTGCCCTCACTGAAAGCATTAGGGGAGAATCTATTCTGTCCCATTGTCTTAGTTTCAGGCATGGCCATTCGCACTTAGCATTGCTTACTTTGTAGGCACATCGCTGTCATCTCTGTTCCTGTTCTCTAGTGGCATTCTCCCTGGGAGTCTGTACCTCTGCTTTTCCTCTCCAATTCTTAAAGTTACAGCAGCCATGGTGGACTCAGCACCCATCTTATCATAGTATGACTTCAGTACAATATAACTAATTACTTCTTCAATTAACCTATTTCCAAATAAAGTCACATCATAAGGTTCCATGATGGACATGAATTTATGGATGGCAAAGGGTGATATTATCCAACTCAGTATGTGAACTAACTTAGTTCAATGATTTTTTTTTTAATTGCGGGCATTTGGTTTAAATATCAACTTATAAGAACAGAATAACATACTTTTTTCTAACTTTTAAAATAATTTGGAATATCAACCTTCAAGGAATTAACATAGAAAGAAAAGGACAGAAAGCTCTCCTAGGTCTTTAAAAGCACACTATTGATGCTTAAATCCTCTCTAACTAATTGTTCATTGTTAAGAGTAGGCACTATGTCTTCAGGCCACCCTCTTAATCAAATAGCATAGAAAGCAGTCACATCAGAGAATTCACAGTGGCCCACAGAATAATTACTTGACCCCCTGGTTAGAAAGGCTATAAGCAGACTTGCAAATTGGCAAGTTGAGTTTAAGTGTCAAAAATGGATAGTAGATTCAGAGTAACTTATATCAGATCACAAAGGGTTGTGCCATCATCAATTGTGACTTACATTACTGCTCAGCAGCAAGAAGAGAATGTGAATATGACCCTAATACCTTGCACAAAAGCGGCATTGGAGAAACAAAGCCTCCGTTTTCAGGGCAGGATCACAAAGGTACTGCTGTTAAAAATGGGCATAGAGATCATTAAGCCCATGGAAGATGAGTGATGGATAAGGTCTACCGAGCCCCTTAAAAACAGAATCCAATATGCAAAAGTAAAACTCTTGGCGTCCATTGCCAGCTGTCAGTTTCTAGTCAGCACTCTTCCAACACCAGGGGGGAAAAAAGAAAGAAAAGGAAATGTATATAATGCTCACCATTTATAAAATAGATCTTACAGTTAAAATTAAATTAAGAAAAATGTAAAAGAAAAAAATTAAAAGAAAAAGTGTAGGAGAATCAAGGCTGGAGTTTGGTAATGAATGAGTTGGTTTTGGCAGAGAGATTGTTCCAGAACTCTAGTGACACTGCTATTAACAAATGCTTTGACCTCCTTGTTGAAATAAATGCTTGTTTGGTTGCTGCATTTGAGTTGGAAGTGAAAAATGCTCTAGTTGGCTGAATGTTTAACAAGCCTCTCTTTGGGAGTTCAGCATCTGTCAGGTGAATCAGAATAAGGCTTCCACTTACATTAAGCAGGAGAAAAATTATGTCTAATGAACTGCTAACACCAAGTGTCCATGGAGTTTTCCAAGCATGTTCAAATCAGGCATAAGTTAAAAGGCTAATATGAGTTTTTGATGATTTGGGGAAACTATTCACGGAGAAATATTGCATTGAATTTTTTATGAACAAAAGCATTTGTGGAACACATATTGTCTGACAGTTATACTACCCAGTGCCTTACGTGTATTATTATTTAATCCTCACAAATACCCTAAAATGAATATTTTTTCCTATTTTATAGATAAGTAAACAGGCTTGTGAAATAGAGTAATATGCATGTAGTCCAACCATGTACACATTGCAGAGTTGGAATTACTAACTGATGGACTCCAAAACTTTTGTTTTCTATCTATTCTAAAGTTTCCCCAGAAAATGATGCTGCCAGAAAAAAGAATCCAATCTTCTCTCTCACACTCTACACGTTGTTGTTAGGTGCTGTCAAGCTGAGACGAACTCATAGCAAACCTATGTACAAGAGAACTAAACACTCCCCAACACTGTGCCATACCAGGCACTATTGTCAATGCATCTCTGCTATTTATAGGGTTTTTCAACGGCTGATCATTTCAGGAGTGGGCTGCCAAGTCCTTCTCCCTAGCCTGCAGCATCTGGTATTCCCAGGTGGTCTCTAATTCAAGGATTAATGAGCTAACCTTGCTTAGCTTCCAAAATCAGGTGGGATCAGATGCTAAAGTGCTATGGCTGCAGACTTCTACATATTAGGACATTGAAAAGTAGGAAGTTCAGTGATTGTGCAAAAGTCATATAGCACATAAGTCTGCATATAGGTATTCTGACTATATCAAAGAAATCATATTTCTTTTTGTAATAGTCATCAATATAAGGCACATATATTTAGGTGCCCACGAGTCAGTATTCGACTCATAGCGACCGTATGTACAACAGGTGAAACACTATTGTCAGTGCTTCTCTGCTGTTCATAGGGTTTTCAATGGTGGATTGAGTTTTGGGAGTGTGTTGCTGGGTCCGTCTCCCAAGCCTACAGCATCTGGTGTTCCCATGTGGTCTCCCATCCAGGTACTAACCAGGCCCAACTCTGCTTAGCTTCAGAGATCTGACAGGATCAGAAGCCACAGTGCTATGGCTACAGACATAGGGCACATATAGAGATTTAAATGTTTTCATGTAAATTCAGAAAGGAATTATGATAGAAGTAGCTGGTTCCTGAAATAGTAATAAAATGAACACAGTCATTTCAAGCCATGCTAATGCAGATCAGCCATCCTTTTTCACTTTCTCTGTGGTTATATACTACTCAATAATTGCCCTATTTAAGCATTATCACTTGCTGGATTTCAAAATATTATTTATTATCTTGGATGTCAGATGCAGAGTTGATTTAATCACTGTCGTTTCATTGCCATTGACTGTCACCAATCTAAATAGAGAAACTTGCTTTTTTTTCCTTTGTCATCTCTACCCTCCTCTCTTGTTCCTTTCTTCTGTCATAAGCACCCACTATAACTTCTTTCATAGATGTTATTTAATAGTCCTATATAATGTATAATACTTTGTATTTAAATGCTTTTAATCTACACAAAATTGTGGCACACAATTTATTCTCTTTCCTACTTTTCTCACTCAAGACATATTTATAAGGAGTTTCAAAGTTACAGCAAAGCTGTGGCAAGTTTACTTTGGATATCAATATACCTATTACCCAGATTCAATCACTAGTATTACTTTCCATCTATTTATACCTGTACATATGCATGAATTCATCATAAATTACAGTTATTTCAAAGTACAATGCAGATATTGGTACACTTCTACCTAAAAGTATCATTACCTAAAGTACAATGCTTGTTTACAGTTTTTTAACTTTGACATAAAATCTAAATACAGGTACAAATTTTAATTGAGCATTTCCTAAGTTTTGGAAAATTCAGATGTCTATGTAAACCCAAAATCCCATCAAGACACAGAAGTTTATCTTTACCTTGTAAAATCCCCCATCTTTCTTCCCAGCCATTTCTACCAGGCATAATGACTCTTCTGAACTTTTACTACTTTGAATGAGCTTTTCCTGTTCTAGAATTCTGCATAGTGAACTTATAATATGTGCCCTTTCAGGTAGTTTTCTAGCATATGTTAGAATTTTCATTATTGTTCCATGCTTCATTGTTTTTAGCGCTGCTTTACATTGAAAAATGTCTATCAAGCTATCTTTACTTTTATGGATTCTGTCCTAGGAGGGAAGAAAGAAGAGAGGAGAAAGGAGGGAAAGAGAAGAAAAACATTATGTAATATAACAAAAGTGCACAATATTCACATGTCCAATTTGATTTGTATGATATGTCAGAGAAAGTTTGATAAGGTTCTATTTTGTCTTTTGAGGGGAGGGTTTTAAAGAAATTTAGAATATTCATTAATTCAACAAATTATAGGGGAATTGAATATAACTACAAATATCAGAAATTTCTATGGGAAAAGATGAATAAAATATATATGTATCCATATGCTACATTCAAAAAGTGATCGAAAACAGAAAACTATTTGCACATACAGTAAATTGAGTATAAAAATAAACTTTTGCCCTTTGGGCTGACCCTCCCAAAGATAACTACACATTCTGAGCAATAATCCAGAGATACTGGAAGGTAAATGAAAGCGTGGAGATTTGAAAGGGGAGTTCAAATTTGAAGGATGTTACCAGGGCTGCATGTGTTCTCTGTGTTTCTGGATTTTAACTTGAAGGTAGGTCACAGTTTAGCCCTAGGCTGACAAAGACTGATAGAAAACCTCCAGTCATTCTGGCCTGAAGAGCCAGAAGGTGAAATGTGGGGCAACAGCAGGCACTGAAAAGTGAGGAGTGAAGCCTGGCAAAGAGAAAGACTGAAAGCTCAGAATCTGTGTATAATGTGTATAAATGGTGACCACGTCTCTGACTGAATCCTGAAATGTGCCAACTGCACAAAGCTCAGCTCAATGGCAAAAAAATCTAAGGTTAATCCCGCTGCTCAAGAGACAGAGTGTGAGTATGAAGCCAACCAGGTTCTTTTCCTTCTAAAATACAAACCTCAAAAGTGTTTGGGGATTGTGACAGATTCTGTTGATTCCAAAGTATAACATTCATAATGTCGAGGACACACTCCAAGTCACTCAGCATATGAGGAATTAGGAAAACATGACCTATTTTCAGGAGGGAGCTGGGATTAGGCACAGTTGGTCGAGTGTTGCTCTATGTTCTTTGAGGCCCTGGGTTTGATTCCTAGCACCACAAAAACAGGAAAAGGATATGGCATCCCACTCCTGAAGCAATCTCAAAAGAAGCAGCCATTGAAAACTCTACAAATAGCAGAGAAGCCCTGGCATAGTGCCAGGTGTGGCACAGTGTCAGGGAGTGTTTTGTTCTGTTGTATATAAGGTCGCTATGAGTCGGACCTGACTCTATGGCACCTAACAAGAACAATGTATATTTACAACATACTTACAATTCTTATTATCTGTATGCTTTGGATTGAATTGTACCTTCCTAGATTACATATGCTGAAGGTGAAATATCCAATGCCACCCTATTTGGAGATAAGATCTTTGAGTTAATTAAGGTTGGATGAGGTCATAAGGGAGGGTCCCTAATTTGAAAGGATCAGCATCTTTATAAAAAGAGAAAGACATTCCAATAAGTTCTCTTTCTTTGTGCCCACACCAGGAAAATACCATGAGAGGAAACAGTGAGAATGTAGCTGCCTACATTCCAGAAAGGGAGGCCTCACCAGAAACCAACCATGGCACTAGACAACTGCAAGTCAGCAGAATGGTGAAAAAACAAATACCCAAAGTGTAAGCCACCCAGTCTGTGGTATTTTCTCCTCACACCATAAACAGACTAATACACTCTATATACATTGCAGATAATAAAACTATGGTCATGCACCATATCCACATTTGTTGGTCAACAACAGACCAGAACATATAAGAGTGTTCTAGATAAATCATATCACCTTGTAATACAATAACCTTAATTTGTGTATGTACAACATGATGTTCATACACTGACGAAGTCACCTAACAACACATTCTAGGAATAGATCTCCTGTTAGGTGACACACGACTAAATTCAAATAATGTGTCCTGATGTCTAGAATCTCCAAGTTCATTTGCAAGGATGGAATGAAAATATGTTTTGTCTCTTAATAAAACATAAAACATGATGTGTTTTCCTCTGTTCATTTTCCCACTTGTTGCCCTCACTCATGATGTCTGCTTATGCATGTGTGCTTGTTTCTCCACCTCTGCTTTTCTTATCAACTATTTCTAACCACATGGTTGCTCATTCCAATTTATACCTGTAACTTGACTTATCCTAAATGAAAAAGCCCTTCTTTAATTTGAAGA
Source organism: Pedetes capensis (assembly GCA_007922755.1). NCBI lineage: Eukaryota > Metazoa > Chordata > Mammalia > Rodentia > Pedetidae > Pedetes > Pedetes capensis. The sequence goes on along the minus strand of VMDO01030480.1, from coordinate 4,198 downwards.
AAAAAGAAACTAGTTTACTTGGATAAGTTAAAAAATATTTTTCCAGGATATTTGAGCACTATATCCTTGTAGAAAAAAAAAATCTATAGCTATAACATTTTGCTTACTTAGGCATTTCCCTAATGTTTTTCACTGTGCTGAAAGACATTTGACTCAAAAACCAGTTCTTTAAATCTTTTCCCTCACTTCTTTAATAATGTGTATTTCCTCATTTCCCACTCTGGTATGATTGGATTTGTAACAGCAGTTCTGCATAGTATCATTTACCTGTAAGCTAAACCAGTAGATTCAATGAGTTTCAAATTATGAAATCTGATTTGGTAGCTTTATGCTAAATGTCAATCAGATGGAAAAACACTCAAATAAAAATGTACTGAGAAAATGCATCAGTAGGTGTCATTTTCCTTATAAGTAGAAATTTCATTGCCAGAGCAAGGTAACATAAATTGTGATGATGTCAATCATAGGCTCTAAGATTACAAGGGAATTGTTTCACATCCCATTTTGTAGAGGAGAATATTAAGATTTAGAGAGACATGCTATAATAGAAAGAATACAAGTCATGAATCACAAGTTATAAGCTGGGTTTATGGGCCAGTTCTAACAATTATAATGAAATGATCTTAGGCAATGTCCTTAACTCTCTGAGCTTCAATTTCCTCAGGCTACTGAAATGACTTAGTATATAAGAGTAGTGTGCTATAGTTTACTGAATAATAAATAGTTAATGTGGAAAACAGGAAAAAAGGATTTAATACACAAAATTAAGGACTTACAAAACTGTTGGGAAAGTGTAGACTATAAAGGTCAGATAAACTGCTACTAGCATTCCAGAAATCATGAAGGGTGGAACTCATTGATAACTCCAACAAATATCTCAGCATCAAGAAAGTTAGTTCACATTCTGACATGAAAAGTAACTGGCAAGATCTACTGCTGCCATCTTGCAAAGCTTTCATGCTTTCACACTAGAGCAAATATAGCTCAACATCTCTCCCAACTTTTCAAATCCAGAGCAAGAGTTTTCATTGCAAAATGTAGTTTTCAATAGTGCATTTCATACTAGCAGAAATTACAGTAGAGAATGAATGGTATGGGAATGTTTCTTGGATTCCATACACAATATGTAAAATAGTACAATTCCACATAGAAGACACTTACACATCTTATCCATTTGCCCATTAGTTTTTCCTCCCTTACCTGTAAAATAGAATTTAATTCCATTTTCCTTTAATCTCCTTACACTGTGATAACCAGAATTCAAGATAGCATTGTTTCTTATCCAGACAATTATAATAGTTGTCTTTCCTTCTTTTACATTCATCCATGTATTACTTATGCTAAGTTTGGTTATGTTAGGGTTGCAAACAATCACAAAATCACAGCTGTTTAACTCATTTCATGCTCATCATTGGTCTTTTACAGATTTTTAAGTAACTCTGTTAAATGAAATCATTTAGGGTCTCAGGTTGAGTGAGACTCTACCACTTTATACAAGAGCCATCTGGAATATGTGGCCTCTGCCATTGCAAAGGCAAAAGGAAAGGACTGGAGAGTTGTTCATGGGATTTTCGCTAAACCCACCATATGGCCCCATCAACTCCAAGAAATATGACAAATGGAATATTTGGTTCAAACTACTGTTTATGTCATACCACCAGACCTTGACATTTTAGCCCCAAATAGCATTTATAAAATATAAATCAGATTACATCATTCTTCTGCTTAAAATATTTGGGAGGTACCCATTGTGCATAAAATAAAACATAAGCATTTTGTTACAGCCTACCAGATCCAACAAGAGCTGGAGGGCACTTTTGTTTTAAAGATTATTTATTACTCCTCTGACTCACTGCAGGCCAAGATGTGGGTATTATTTCAACAAGATGGTTCCCATGTAGGGACTTTTCCACCTGAGTCACTTCTGACCAGAATTGTTCTTAATGAACTATTTCTTTAACTGGTTCCTACATACACTTCAATACTCAGCTTAATTTTCAGCTACATGCCTTACTCTCTAGTGTAACAGTTTTACATTGTTTTTCACAGTCTATGAATTATTTATGAGTTTATTATTTGTCTGCAACCCCTTTAAAACAATATCATTAGGGTAAGGACCACTCCAATCTTAATTTTGTCTTGTCTCCATCATGTAGAATAGCATTTGATCTATAGTAATCACTCCACCAATACCTATTGGGTGAAAATGCAAATAAATAAAGTATATCTATCATTATTGATCAAGATGACTTAAAATGATTAATAGAGACTGGTATGACATTTCAAATATGGATTAAGCTGAGAATGTTCTTTTTTGTCTTTCAGGGTTAGGCAAATTTAAAAGCCCTACCCACCTATGAAAGAATACTACCCAGAGATAACTTCTCCCTATATATCTCTATTTCTTAAATACACACAAACACACATGCAAGGAAGGAAATTATTGATGGGGAGGGTGGGAAAGGGAGAGGAGCATCCTGAAAGGGTAAGGGGGAAGTTACGTGAGCAATGCACAGTGAAAGGCATATATGGAAATGTCATAATGAGACCCATTAAGTTGTACATTAAACATTACCAATAAAAAAGTTAAAAAAGAAAGAAATACTTCAACACAATAGGAAAAGATAAAACAAAGATTATAGATTTGCTAATCCAAATATAAATTGCTATATTTAAAAATTAACTAGTTTTGCATTGATGAGGATTCTGTCTTTGTAATGCATGGGCTGATATTTTTTATATCTTTGTATGTATCTCCGTATGTGGCATAGCAGTTAGCCTTTAATTGGGTTATTAAGGAGTGATCTGGAAGAGCCTGACAAGTAGCATCTGCGTGAGTTAGTACTATATTCAGTCATCTGTAGCATTTTGTAAATCAAATGAAGGGTTTTGGTAAAGCAGTGTGAACACATATTTAGACACAAAGGGATTTGAATCTCAAGAAAGGCTTTAACTCTCTTAGGGTAATAACAATGATACTGGGCAAATCATTTTTGACTCTGCATTTTACATCTGTATTATTTTAAAAGTAGCAGGAGGAAGTCTGGAGTATTCTGGACTGAAATCACTATCATGTTAGCCTTCCAACACTATTACAAAATACCAGGGAAAAGCAACTGATAGGGAGGAAGGATTTATTTTGGCTCACCATTCTAGAGGTTTCAGTCCATGATCTGCAGGCTGTTTTGCTTTTGGACCTGTAGTGAAGCAGCACATCATAACGGGGTCTCAAATGGGGAAGTAAAGTTGCTCACCTTCTGGAAGCCAGGATGCAAAGGCAGAGAGAAAAATGAAGTTGCTAGAGACACAATATCCCCTTCCAGGGAATATCCCTGATGACCTGGTTTCCTTTGACTTGTTCTCACCTCCTAAAGGCTCCTCCATCTCCCATTAGCAGCATTGTCTGGTGATCAGTCTTTTAGCATATAGAACTTTGGGGGATATTTAAAATCTAAACTGTAACAAATCTTGTCTCAATGAATATTGTTGTTACTGTTGTTGGTGTTATTGAGTTGGATCCAACTTATGGTGACCCTGCTTACAACCAATGGAAACACTCCCCAATTCTGTGCCAATCACATGACCTTATATGTTTAAGTCCGTCATTGCAGCCACTGTGTCAATCCATCTAGTTGAGAGTCTTCATTTGTTGTCGTTGTTGTTGTTGTTGTTGTTGACTCATCACTCTCTCAAACATGATGTTCTTTTCCAGGGACTGATCACTCCTGACATGTCCAAAATACATCAGACACAGTCTGGCCATTCTTGCTTCCAAGGAGCATTCTGGTTACACTTCTAGGACAGATCTATCAGTTCTATTGGCAGTCCATGGTATATTCAATATTCTTCTTCATCACCATGATTCAAAAGCACCAATTCTCCTTCTGTCTCCCTTATTCAATGTCCAATTTTCACAGCCATATGATGTGACTTAAAATACCAAGGCAGGAGTCAAGCACACCTTCATCTTCAATGTGACATCTTTACTTTTCAGCACTTTAAAGAGGTCTTTTGCAACAGCTTTTCCTGATGTAATGTGTCTTTTGATTTCTTGACTGCGGCCTCCATGGGTGTTGATTGTAGAACCAAGTAAAGTTATCTTTATCTTTGGTACCCTCAATCTTTTCTCCATTTATCATGAAGCTGCATACTGACCCAGTTATAAGGATTTTTGTTTTGCTGCTGTTGAGGTGCAATC
>VMDO01030479.1:0-21245 GCA_007922755.1 Pedetes capensis | reverse complement strand
GAAAAACAGCTTTAGTGGATATACTATTCTTGGTTGGCACCCTATTTTCCTTCAGCACTTTGAATATATTATCTCATATTTTCATGGTTTGTAAGGTCTCTGATGGAAATATATACATAGTCTCATGAAAGTTCCTTTGTATGTGATGAACTGCTTTTCTTTTCTTTTCTTTTTTTTTTACTTTTTTTTTCTTTTTCATGTTTTTAAAATCCTCTGGTTTTTTATACTGTTTAGACTTTTGTTGTAATGAAGATCTCTTTAAGACTAGTTTACTTGGGATTTTTTGGAATTAATGAATTTGGATGATCATTTCCTTCTCCAGTTATGTCATTATTTCCTTAAATAAGATTTCTTTCCCTTGTTCTTTCTCTGCTCTTTTGGAACTCCCATAATACATGTTGATTTGCTTGATAGTGTCCTATAAGTCTCATAGGTTTTCTTCACCCTTTTTGTTTTATTTCTTTTTTCCTCCTCTAGGTATTTTCAAATGACATGTCTTTGAGGTTGCAGATTCTTTCTTCTGTTTCATTGAGATTTCTATTGAAATCCACTGGGGTTTTTCAATTCAGCTGTGTTATTCAGCTCAGAATTTCTTTTTTATGGTTTTTATATCTTTGTGGAACTATTAATGTTCCTATGTTGCTGTTCTGATTCTGCCTAGTTGTCCATTCTTGTTGTCTTCTAGATCATGAGCTTTCTAAGATGATTATTTTGAATGCTTTGTCAGGCAGTGCATAGATGGCCAGTTTTTAGAGGTCAGTTATGGGTGATTTGTTTGGTTCCTTTGGTGGTGTCAACTTTCTCTGATTATTTGTGATCCTTTTGGTTTTACATTGGAATTTTTACATTTGAAGACCTCTCCCAGTCTTTGCAAACTAGAATTAGTGGAGAAAGCCTTTCATTAGTCAGCCCATACAGAGATTCTGGGAAGACCAGCTAACAGGGACCCTGGTGTACTTGCTGCTAGAGTCTTGAGGTAAAATGGCATGATGCATGGATCAGTGAGCCTGTGGCCTAGGATCTGGGATCACAAGGGCAATCCTGAAAACTAGGACATCAGAGACCAATCTCACTCTGAAATTCATGATGAAGTCAATTTCTCAGCTTACTGCCTTTTTTTGTGCATAAAATAATTCATATGATGTGGTACCCGAAGATTGTTCTTACCAAAAACATTTACATAAATCTAAACATGAGGAAATAAATGCAGCATGTAAGACACTCTCCAATATGACTTAACTGGGCTCTTTAAAAAAAAGTCAATGCTATATTCAGGCATGGTGGCCTACATCTGTAATCCCAGCATCAAAGAAGTTGAGGTAAGAGGATTGTGAGTTCAAGGCCAGCCTGGGGTACATTGAGTGTCTCTGCCTCAGAACAAAGAAACAGGCAAACAAAAAGTTAATGCTATTAAAAAAAAAAAAGCAAACAAATAAAAAGGTAGAATGAATGGTGTTACAGATTAAAATTGACTAAAGACAATAATCAAAGCAAAAGATACAAATGGTTAGTTTGTGGGCTAAAAATAAATAGTTATAAGTAATACTCTTCAAGCAAAGGGAAATTCTGCAATATTGTTTTAGATCATATTATTAAATTGTTTTAGCATGGGAAAATTGCATTTTAGTCAATAAATGTCTTTATTCTTTGCAGATATATTGAAATGTGTGGGGGTGATTATTATGTTACTTTCATATGGTTCAGGAAAAAAATATATATAGTAATATATGTATACAAAAGCAAATATGGAAAAATGGAAACAATTGATAAGGATGTGATGGCTGGCTATTTTTTCTATTTTCTCTAGGCTTGAAATTTTTCAAAATAAAGTTATGGGGGAAAAAGAGAGTAAACAGTCAGTATTATTTCCTTTCTAAGTGTTGCCCATCACTTCTAGCGACCAACATACAACAAACAAAAAATTGAAGGTCTTTGTATGGCAATGATATTTGCTATTTCATTTAAAAAAAAAATCAAGGGTGAATGTTGATAGAGAAAAAGTGGAGTCCAAAGAGTCAGCTCTGGTGACTCAGTGTGAAAAGATCAAGGAAATCATTTGATGAAATAGAGTAAAACTGTCAGACAGTGTTTGTACTGGCAGCCTAAGGAAAAAGTGCTTCAGGAAGAAGGAAGTGACCAACTTTATCAAATGCTACTATTAGAATGTCTAAGTAAAAACTGAAATTAGCTACTTGGGAGGCTGAGGCAGGAGGATTACTTGAGCCCAAGAGTTTGCACTCAGCCTGGGCAGCATAGCAAGACACTGAGTCAAAACAAACAAACAAAAATTGGAAACAAACAAATAAAAAACCTGAGAATTTAACTTTTGGATGCAGAGATATAAAAATCATTGATCTTTACAAAAGCATGTCTATTAGATGATGGAGTAAAAGTTTAATTTTAGTAGAAATAAGATACTGTGGGAGGAGAAGACAGCAAGCATGGATAGCTTTAATGGAAAAAGTTGAGGAGATAAATAAGATTAGGCTATAGTAGAAACAGGGGCTGGGATTTAGCTCAGTTGGTAGAGTGCCGCTCTGCAGTCTCTGAGGTCCCAAGTTCGATTCCCAGCACCGCAAAAATTGGAGAAGGACATGGCAATCCACTCCCAAGGCAATCCGGAAATAATCAGCCATTGAAAACCCTATAAGGGTCGCTATGAATCAGATATGACTCAATGGCACCTAACAACAACATGGTAGAACCAGGAAGAACCACAGAACTTTTAGGCTGGTGGCAATGAGCAAATTAAAGGAAAAAAATTGGGCTAGAAGAAAAAAGAGAATTGTCCTAGAAAAGGCAGAAGAGATAATATTTGGCATAAAAGCAGGGTGGCAGGGCTTAGTATGAGGAGGGATATGAGTGAATGCACAAAGGCACAGGAAGGTGGTAAGAACTTAGTGGCTCTTAAAATTTGTTTTTGATTGATTTTTTTTAGTAAAATGGTAACTGATCAATTGATAGTTAAATAGGCTAGAAATGTTAAAAGATTGAGGAAAGAGACAGTATCAAACAACCTCTAAGACAGTGAGGTTGAATGAAGTAAGGTTGATGTAATATAAGTTCAAGGCACAGCTAAAAGAACCCTCAATTAAAGTGAGACCAGCAGCCATGTTTGTATGTTCAGCTGTGCAGATACAGCTACAGTCTGTGCAGACAGCTTCATTTAAGAAGTGTATTAGTTTCCTATAGCTACTATAGGAAATCATCACCAACTCAGTGGCCTACGACAGCACAGATTTATGCTTTTTACTTCTGGAGGCCAGAAGTCAAAAGTCAGCTATATTGAGCTAACATCACGATGTTGGTAAAGCAAGTTTCTCTCTGGAAGTTCTAGTGGAGAATCTTTTTCTTTGCTTTTTACAACTTCTAGAGAGACATTTCTTGGCTCATGGTGCCTTCTTCCATCTTTTCAACCAGTACCACAGCATCCTTGAATTCCCTTCTGCTTCCATTGTCATCTTGCATTCTGCCTTCTATGTCAGATTTACTTCACCTCTGTCTTACAAGAGCATTTGTCATTGCACTTAGGACCCATGCTGGTGATACAAAACAATCTCCCTGTCTAGATGCCTAGAATTAGAACTTGGATACCTTTGGAGATCATTAATTGCTCTACCACAGGTGGACTGATTCTTCCCAGTTGGTATGATGTTATTAAGAGAAGGACAGGAGAGGTGAGAGTGTATGCAAGGGAGTGATTACATGACAGACCATTGGATTAAAATTTAATAAGGAGGAAAGTAAGAGCACAAAGAGAGGAAAATGTGAACATGCAATGTAGGTCCTCCAAGATTGCCAAATTTGGGGCTTCAGTGGACTAGTATGGTTGAGTGGAAAATACAAAATGGTGGTTAGAGAATGAGATGTTTGAAACAGGTTATACAAGGATGAAGCTGAAGTAGAATAGAGGAGGGGCTATTGGAGAAGTCCAATAGCTGGAATTGTTTGGGTCAGTGAGGAAAATCAGCAGGATTTACTGGGGAGACTGATAGTGAGACAGGAGCCAAATTTTTTGAGAAGGAAAAAAAATGTATCTATCTTTATATTTGTTTACAGCCATGCCACCCTGGTGTCCCATCCCATCAGATCTCAGAAGTTAAGCAGGGTCAGGCCTAGTTAGTCCTTGGATGGCAGACTACCTGGGAATACCGGGTGCTGTAAGCTAGGGAGGACCTGCCAGCCCACATCTGAAACAATCAGCCATGGAAAACCCTATGAATAGCAGAGAAGTGCTGACACAGTGCCAAACATGGCACAGTGTCAGGAAGTGTTTTGTTCTGTAGTATATTGTTGTTGTTGTTAGGTGCCATCAAGTCAGTATCAGACTCAAAGTGACCCTATGTACCACAGGCAAAACATTATTGTCAGTGCTTCTCTGCTGTTCATAGGGTTTTCAATGATGGATTGTTTTTTGGGAGTGGGTTGCTGTGTCCATCTCCCAAACCTATAGCACCTGGTGTTCCCAGGCGGTCGCACATCCAAGTACTAACCAGGCCCCACCCTGCTTAGCTTCCGAGATCTGATGGAATTGGATGCCACAGGGCTATGGTTGCAGGCTCTGTAGTATATAGGGTCGCTATAGACAGACCTGCATGCAGCCTTAGCCCTGTGGTATCCAATCCCATCAGATCTCGGAAGCTAAGCAGAATCTGGCCTGATTAGTACTTGGATGAGAAACCACCTGGAAACACCAGGTGCTTTTAGGCTTGGAAGATGGACCCAGCAACCCACTCCCAAAAATCAATCTGCCATTGAAAACCCTATGAACAGCAGAGAAACACTGACAATAGTGTTTCACCTGTTGTATGCAGGGTCGTTATGAGTTGGATGCTGACTCGATGTCACCTAACAACAACAACAACAACAACAACAACAACAACAACATAGTGGGACCACACTTAATGGCACCTATCAACAACAATAACAACATCTTTATATTTGTAGCCCATGGACTAGAATGATAGATTTGCATTACTTTGAAGTTTAGGGACTTTAAAATAATTCTTATGTATCCTTTTCATATCACAAATGAGTTCTATTAACATTAGAGTACCTGCACAGTTAGTCGTGTTTTACATCTTAATACCATTCCATTATCACACAGAATTAAATCTGCTATAAGCCTTAGACCCAGTCCAAAATAATTTATATTGGAAATACCAAAGCAACCACAGTAAACATTGATAATGGACTATTATCTAGGCAATTGTTATTGAAGTGCAATCCACAGACCAGAGAAATTGCATCACACAGGAGTTTGCTAGCAAAGCAGAATAACAGGACCCGCTCACATCTCTTGAATGAAAAGCTTCACATTAATAACATCTCTCTAGGCACCTACTTGTAAACTTGAGAAACATTAGACACTAGAGCTGAAGAACATGTTAGCAGTGAGGATCTACAGTATTTTTAGCCACATCTGTAAAAGGAAGGGGTGAGAATGTCTGTGAGAAAGTTTTTACTTCTCATACTGCAAATAAGAGCAATGGGATTTAAATAATTGTTGAAAACTAAAGCATATGAGTTTAATGTTTACCTGACATCAAGTTTCAAAAAAACTGAAACTCAGATAACTGATTAAAGACTTATAAGGTAAAAGATTGAACAATCCCCCTGCCAGTACCTGCTCCTGTGATCCCCCTGAAGTGCCTAAGGGTCTATTAAAGTGATGGCCCTGCCTTGCTTCAGACATCCTCCTGCAAATACATGCAACATCCATGTAGGAAGTGGCATGCTCTTTCTCATGCAAGCCATTCATTTTCCAGTTTTTATATTGTATTTATCTCCAGGTCAACGTGAGTATTTTTTCTTTATTTCTTGTTGCTGTGTGGTTCCAGTAGTTTTATAAGTCTTTAAGCATGTGTTCTGGAAAGACAAAAAAAGTTGAAAAAAATGTTAGTTTATTAGAAAGTTAGATAAGGTGGTTATTAATAAAAAAGTAGTGATACTACATGGAAAATATATTTTGATGTATATATTTTCATATTATTATAAGGACTTCATATGTTTTCAAGCACATTTTAAAATAGGAACAATTGTACAGATAACTGAAAACTAGTTGGAATTTTCTCCATGGCTTATAGTCTTAAAATATTTTGCTTATGAATTGCTTCACTTCCCAAAACAGAAGACATGGCTTTCTTTCATCTACCACTCTGAACTGCTATATTTTAAGCCTAATATAAAAACTATCAATTAATGCTTATATAATGTGTATTACAGTGTTGTGATAAAACTTGGGAGCATATGTTTCAATAATCTTGACAGGGAGCTTTTAAATTACAATAAAAGCGGGAAATTATTCCAATAAATTTACTCCTTTAGTGTTTTTTTCCATCAGCACAAATTTCACAAACTACATGATGACTTTGCTAAGATTGGTTATTCATGGATTCCCTAAGGTCTATTGTTAAAAATAATGCAAGATGGTCATAATAAATAATATGTGTATAAAGTATCATTGAAGGTGGGTAAAATCAAAATACCAAAAACCTCAGAAATGTATAGCAAAATAGACATGTTAAAATATATATACACTCAACTCTTCAAAGGGAGAATTAAATCTTATTGACAGCATTCTGGCAATTGTACCATAACGCAAATCACAACAGATGGGACAGGATATTTTTTCTTTAAATTGTTTTATACTTAGTTGTTATCTCCCTAAAACTTTTTAACTTATGTTATAAATTTTTATAATATTGTCCATTGTCTCTAATAATGTCTCTTATAAGAATGAAAAGGATGTAACAAACTTTTCTCATTGAGTCTACTAGAGTGGCCCACATGAAGGATCATTTTGATTTTATGTCAATTCTGTGTTGCATTAAATCATATCATACCCCCAGGACCTAGTAGATTTCAGAGTTACACCTGCTTCTCAGGTGATTCTTTGGAAAGAATGTGTTTTGAGATTTGGTAACTAATATGACTATCTCAATGGATAAAATGGAGGACAATGAGAATGAGAAAGGGGTGTATTTTGAGTAACAATGCTTTAAATAAGACTAAATTTGACCCTTTTATTGAATGGAGATTTCTGAAAGATTTCCACTCACCAATAGTGTTTCTTGATATGTTTTCAAAGCTATTAGAAATTGAATAATGAATAACTATTCATTATTGAGTAGTATTGCTTAATGCTCATAAAATATTCATCAAATAATATTCATACTTAAGAAAGACAAGTAAAAATGAGAAGAAATCTTTGTATAATTTTCAGAATTGACTTCAAGGCTTCTAAAAATTTTGCTCTAAGCATTTTTAGATTTTTAAAAACTAGCCAGCCAATAGATATCTGTAACTTGTAGAACCTGTTTTCAATCCCACTACTATTTAAAATTACTGAAAACAGAAAATAACTAAAAGAATGTATACAGAATAATTGCTGGGGCAAAGTCTAAGTGGGTTGAGCATGCTATTAAATTCATATAATAACAGATACATTGCCATTAAAAATGAGTTTCACCTGGGTCATTTCCTGCATAATCATGGCACCGATGCTACATCAATCTTCTGTAGCAAGCAGAAAAACTGCTGTCCCTCATCCTAGCCTTTTGGAAAGTCATATTTGTCTTACCTTCTACCTTCCCTGCAATTCTCTGCTCAAATCTAGCTTATTCATGGCTTCAGATGAAAACTGTTAACTAGTGTTAGAGTGACTGACAAAGGACGTACACATAGCCCAGCAGAATCATACTTTGGTTAAAAAATAATAAAGAGGGCTGGAGGTGTAGCTCAGTGATAGAACATTTGCCTAGCATGTGTGAGGCCCTGGGTTCAACCCTCCAGTACCAAAACAAAAAACAAAACAAAAAAAATCCTAATAATTTGGCACCTTATTATATGCATTCTATCAGGCTTCTAGTACTTTAAATATTGGGAAACCTGTGAGTGCTGGGAGATATTTTTAATCCCTGTAGCCCATAAAGTACTGACTGCTAAGTCATGGAGAACAGATCATAGGACACAATTTATCTGCTTCTTGGTCTCCTCAGGGACAAAAATTGACATGTTCCACCTCAGACAGAGAGAGAACATGAAACCTATGTCCCTGAGCTCCTCTGGACTGAGGGAGATCAGCAGGTCCTCCTGAAACCACAAGAGGACACAAGCCACCCTTGCTTCAATGATTCCTGAGAACAGGGGGCCCACACCTCTGTTACTGGCTTTTAAGCAACTACTATTCTGGGATACTGCAGGTCTGTTCCTCCATCTTTTTCCCTATCTTTCAAACTCACTTGCTATGGGAGCTAGAGGTTTCTCACAAAACTCCCAGGTTCAAGAACAGTTGACAAGATGAAAGTGGACGTAGACCCCAGCATCTCCCCTCCCCATCATCACTTTCCAGCCACCACCCCTAAAACACAACTCCCCCTTAGAAAAGTCTGCTCTCGAATTCCCCTGCAGCTCTGTCAGCTCAGATGTAACTTTCTACTTTGGGTCATTTCTGAAACATTTCTACTCCTATAAAAATAGTATATAGCTTATACTCCAAGAATGTTTTAAATTAATTAAGTTCAGCCTTCCAGTATAGATCACTGGGGACAATAAGGGTGGGGAATCAGAGAGTCCAAGAATTGGTTTCAGCCCCCTAATACTATAAAACAAACCAAAACGTGCCCACAATTTTAGGTAGACAGAGGTTGCCAGGGGTACCGTTCTATAAATTCTGGTTGAACATCAGCAAATCAGAGTTCTATCGCTGTACAAAACCTTCAGATGATTGGCAGTTTATTTCTTGATCTGATTGGTTGCACTTATCCTAGTACTTTTGTTACTTTTAGGTGCCATCAAGTTGAGTCCAATTCATGGCAACCCTATATACAACAGAAGGAAACACTTCCCCACACTGTGGGATGCCTAGCGCTGTCAGTGCTTCCTGCTACTCCTAGGGTTTTAGATGGCTACTTGTTTCAAGATTGTTTTGGGAGTGTGCTGCCAGGTCCTGCTCCCATTTTGTAGTGCTGAGACTGCAGAGCAACACTCTACCAACTGCACTAAACCCCAGCCCCTATGCCAGTATAGAAACAGGAGATGAGGTACCTCATTCAGAGCTATCCATCTTCTCTTCCCAACACTCACACATAGTACTAGCAGGAAGTCAGGAAGGTGTGCATCACAGCTGCCTTCAAAGCTTTGAGAAATCTGTGGGAAACTCATAGCCATGGTTTCCACATCATATTTTTAACTTGATTCTGAGAAATTTAAGTCACTTTTATTCAGAGTTGATGTGGGAACAAAACCACTTCTAACTTTCTAAAAAAAACAAATCCAACTTTCTTCCAACTTGGGAAGACCTAATTTACATAAATCCCCTTTCCCCCACTTTCCCTCTGACAGTGGAATTCTAAACAAAGTAATCAGGCTGGCAGATGAGTCAGATTTGCTTTTTGAATTGTACACACACCTGTTAAAGAATGGCACTAGTTTTCTCTTGTTATTTATTGGTGTCAAGAGGTACAATTTTTAAATCTTGCTCTTTAATTTTTTCCCTCTCTTGTGACAAGCAGATTGCTTCCCACCATGCACACCTCCTTGAGAGCTTACTAAATATTTGAGCCTTAAGAAACTCTAATTTCTCCTCTTGAAATTAACTAGAAACACTTATTTTCATGTAACTTTTTAGACAAAGAGAACCTTTTATTTGGGGGGCTTTCAGGTTTTGGAATAAAATGACTTCAGGTAAATTAGCTGCTAAAATTACTGTTATTATGTTCATAAAAGCTGCTAAAAATAACCAGTTCACAGGGCAAAAATTCATATGTATATTATTTTCTTCCCAATAGATATTTCAGAACTTTGGCTTAGAATAGAAGATGTGTATATTTTTAAATTATAACAGAATTAACTTACCAAGAAAATGACTATTGTACCCATAAATCTTTAATACTGCTGGTATTTACATGAACTGGGCTTTTCAAATCCTTAAAATGAAAAATACCTAAAGACAATTTGAGCTTTATCTGTCTGTCTGTGTTTTTCCTCATCATCAAGGAATATAAGTAAGCAGTAACAGATGCCAAGTTAACAAATTGCATTCTTTTTACTCTTAAACACTTTTTGTTTTGTTAAGCAAACGTTTCCTTCCCTCCAGAGGATAGTGGTCGCCCCTAGCTCCTCTCAGTTCTCATTAGAGAAACAGCTATTTAAACATGAGAAAAAGAACTCTTCCAAATGACAAATCTTTGTTCATGTTTTCAAGCATGGAGGTAAACATTGACAGCAAACATGAACAGCAATGAAATAAAGTCATTTGGAATTTACTTGATTTTTCCCCTACTTAGAATCAGCAACATGTTGATTGGTGCAGCTACAGAGGCAGCCACTGCAAGGATGTGCATCCTGGTGGCAGGTGCAGCTGATCGCGGCCCTGGAAAAGATTCTCAGTGGTTGGTCTACTCTGTCCCCATTACTTGGCATAGGGTGGCCTGAATCCTCTTCTTCCCAAAGCATCAGCTGTCTCTCTTTTCCTTTGACATATACAGAAAAATGAGACAATAAAATATTTTGTTTTATATTTTATGTCAATATTTCCTAATCCAAAGATCGAAGAAACTCTAATTGTTGTTCTTAGGTGCCGTCAAGTCGTGTCCAACTCATAGCGACCCTCATAGAGTTTTCAATGGCTGTTTTGGGATTGCCTTGGGAGTGGATTGCCATGTTCTTCTCCCATTTTTGTGGTGCTGGGAATTGAACCCAGGACCTCAGAGAATGCAGAGTGGCGCTCTACCAACTGAGCTAAAATCCCAGCCCCATTGCTTAGGATAGGGGGCCCCAAATACTCTTCTTCCCAAAAGCATCAGCTATCTCTCTTTTCCTTTGACATGTACAGAAAAATGAGACAATAAAACATTTTGCTTTATATTTTATGTCAATATTTCCTAATCCAAAGATTGAAGAAACTCTAATATTTTACCTAAACTACAATTTTGGCAAATCCAAACTTTTCTCTTCGTATACTGAGTGAAACCATAACCCTGGTGCTATATAACTCTCTTAAGTTGTTTTTTAAAGAAACATTCGTTAGTCTAAGTTAAATGTGTCTCCTTTGAATTATTAAAGGTTGCCTTATATTTGAATTACATTTTAGAGCTTATAAAATTATTTCACATACAGTCTGATACATCTCTACTAAAACCCTCCCAATGAAGGCAGAAAAGATATTGTCTCCAAGTACAAATAAGGAACCTGTAGCTCTATGAAGTTCTATAACTTACCTCAAGAAAGTCCCCGTGAAAACTCAGAGTCAAGACAAATATTGGCTCTACCTGATTCCCAATCTAGTGTTGTCCACTCCAGCAAATTGTCTTTCTTCTGGAATTTGATTTAGTTTTTATTTCCTTTGCACCTTCTGGAATTTCTTTCCCTTCAGATGGAAAACCTGGAGAAGAATATGATTGTTGTTGTTGTTGTTGTTGTTAGGTGCCATCTAGTCAGTATCCGATTCAGTGACCCTACTTACACCAGGCGAAACACTGTTGTCAGTGTTTCTCTGCTGTTTATAGGGTTTTCAATGGCAGATTGATTGTGGGGAGTAGGTTGCTGGGTCCTTCTCCTAAGTCAACAGCACCTGGTGTTCCCAGGTGGTCTCTCATCCAAGTACAAACTAGGCCGACCCTGGTTAGCTTCTGAGATCTGACGGGATCGGATGCCACAGGGGTACGGCTGCAGGCTCTCAGATAGAAAACCTGGAGAAGAATATGGTAGTTTCATATAAAAGCATTTTTGTAGAAGGGAGTATATACTGCAAAATAATGGCTTTATGTTCTACCATAACAATAGTGACACAGATGTCAGTTGAAAACCACAATGCCTGTAGGTATTTTTCTAACTCATCAACATAGTATTATCCCTAGAGTGATCAGTACTTCCCAGATTTTGTTGTCTTCTCTTTATAATAAGTGTTGTTGGTGTGGGTATGAATGTCAGTTTCAGAAGAACAAAAGAGCTAGGATTGAGAGGACTGGTTTGTGGTCAATTTTATCTTGTGTGATCAGAAAACATTTGTGACTAGTGGTACCTTTCTTAAGGTTTGTGTTTTGACTTACTTCCTTGCTTTGCCCTACAAAGAGAAGGGATCCTTTAATGAAATGGAGATCCGTCCTGTACCTTTACAGCTGCTATTCCATTTGGTGTGCAGTCAAATGTGTATTTAATACAAATATTGCTTCAGCATTTCCAGAGCAGATAAGAAGGCTGCTGGTGTAAGAATGCAGTGCAGAGAGAATCTGCGCACAGGTAGCCCAGTGAAATTTAGCTTGGCGAATAATTACCATGATGATCATAATTAATAATTATCTTGTGCCAGTGGAGAATTGTACTAATTGGTAATCTCTTCTCTTAAAAGTCCTAATATTTTATTTCTGCTTATTGCTAACTATCAAGTGGAATGCTAATGGAAATGTGGATGACTGGTATTGCAATAATTATAACTGTAATCACATTCAGCAGCTAACCTCTAATTAAAATAAATCAGATGATGTAGTGAATTGGCTACATAGAGTTGTGTTTCCAATAATATATCTTATTGGGAAAAATTATTTTCTCCCACAGAAAGCCTTTGAAGATCAGATTAAAAATTATGTGGTTGTGTTGTGTTTCTAAAGAGATGTTTTCTGTGGTAATAAGTAGGCTAATTGCATATTCATCAGGTGATGGAGTTTCAGGATAAACACAAGTTAGCATATAGTAAGTTCCACTATTCTTAATTATGTTAAAATATTATTACCTTGCAAGTACATACAGGTCACTCTTTGATATATAGCTGGTAGTGAATACATGTATGCCAACTTGAGAGTTTTGACTGAATTCTTAAAAGTAATCAGATAAATCCACACATATGATTTTTTAAACATTTTGTTGAATGATTAGGGAGTGATCATTTTTTCATTATTTATGAGCATTTTCCAAAATGGTGTCTACAAATAACAAATACACATGTTATATAAATATGCACAAATATATGCATATGTTTATATGTATAAGTGTGTACATGTATACACACATATTGTTGTTGTTAGGTGCCATCAAGTTGGGCCCGACTCATAGCCACCCTATGTACAACAGAACAAAAACACTCCCAGATTCTGTGCCAGTCATACAATCTTTATGTTTAAGCCCATTGGTGCAGTCACTGTGTTAATCCATCTTGTTGAGGCTCTTACTTTTTTTGTTGACCCACCACTCTCCCAAACATGATGTCTTTCTCCATGGAGTGGTCCCTTCTGACAACATATCCAAAATATGTCAGACAGTCTAGTCATCCTTGCTTTCAAGTAGCACCTGGTTGCACTTCTTCTAGGAGAGATCTGTCGGGTTTTTTGGCAGCCCATGAAATACCAAATATTCGTCCCCAATGCCATAATTCAAAAGCATCAATTCTTCTCCTGTCCACATTGTTCAATGTCCAGCTTTTACAACCATATGATGCAACTGAAAATACTATGGCATGAGTCAGGTACACTTTTGTCTTCAATGTGACATCTTCACTTTTCAATTCTTTAAAGAGATCTTTTGCCACAGCTTTTCCCAGTGCAATGCATCTTTTGATTTCTTGCCTGCTGCTTCCATGGGTGTTGATTGTAGAATTAAGTAAAGCAAAATCTTGGCTTACCTCAATCTTTTCTCTGTTTAAGCTGAAGTTTCTTACTGACCCAGTTGTAAGTATTTTTTTTTCTTGGTGTTGAAGTGCAATCCATACCGAAGGCTGTGTTCTTTGATCCTTAGCGGCAAATATTCCAAATCCTCTTCACTATCAGCAAGCAGAGTTGTGTCATCTGCATAATACAGGTTGTTAATGAATCATCCTCCAGGCAAGATGCCCTGTTTTTCTTCATAATGGCCAGCTTAGTGGATTATTTGCTCAGCATTGAGATTAAAAGAGGTACAGTGGAAGAACTAAGCCCTGATACATATCTTTCTTGACTTTAACCTAAGCAGAGTTTCCTTGTTCTATTCAAATAACTGCCTCCTGGTCCATGTACAGATTCCACATGAGTACAATTAAGTGCTCTGGTACTCTCATTTTTCTCAGGGTCATCCATATTTTGTTATGGTCCACACAGTCAAAGTCTTTTGCATAATCAATAAAATATAGAAATCTTTCTGGTATTCTGTGCTTTGGCTAACATCCATCTGACATCAGCAATGATGTCCCTGGCTCCCTGCCTTCTTCTGGATCCAGCTTAATTTTTTAGCAGTTCCCTGTCTATATACTCCTGCAATCACTTTTGAATGATCTTTAGCAAAATTTTACTTGCATGTGATATTAATGATACTGTTTGATAGTTTCCACCTTCAGTTAGATGCCCTTTCTTGGGAATGGCCACAGGTATGGATCTCTTCTAGTCAGCTAGCCAGGTAACTGTTTTCCAAATCTCTTGGCATAAAAAAAGTTAGCACCTTCAATGCTGCATCTGTTTGTTGAACATTTCTATTGGTATTCCATCAGTTCTTAGAGGCTTGTGTTTTACTAGTTCCTTCAAGGCATCTTCCACTTCTTCCTTCAGTACCTTGGAGCTCCAGGTGCTGCTGTAGGGTAAATTGGGCAGTTGGGCTGACAATTTTTCATGTGGTGAATGAAGGTTGAAACTTACCTACTATATTGTAAGGCAAAAGTTATACATTTCTTACTCTATATCACTGGTAAAATATTGGGGCAGATTTTTGAGCTTGTCTATTTCCAATAATTTTTGGTTTCAAATAATTCACCCCTTAACATATATAAACCACCAGGTGTCTGTCAGTCTGCTGTACTGTGGGGGCTGTGTGTTGCTGTGATGCTAAAACCTATCCCTCCCATATTATTGATACCAGCAGGGCCACCCATGGTAGACAGGGTTCAGCTGAGCTTCCAGACCAGGACAAATTAGGGAGAAGGGCATAAAAACATATATACACACATATATATGGATAGAGAAATATATATCCCAAATATCAGTATAAACCATCTTGAACTGATCACTGACAATCACTCATCATCAAATAAAGGAAAGAAAACTGGCAATAAGTGCATATATGTCTATCTTCATGTGGAGAAAAATGAAGATACAAAAATCTCCTGAAATGAACAGTCTGAGTGATAACTGTACTGACCTTTAATCACTCTATTACCCAGCCAATTTTCAATCATGTGATCAGAAACTTCTTTTGGAAAGGGAAAAATAATAAATATCTAATTTTCTTGGGCCACACAGTATCTGTTACAACTATTCAAGTCTACTGTTGTAGCGAAAGCATTCATAGCAATATGCAAAGGAATGTATGGTTGTGTTCCAATAAATCTTTATTTATAAAAACAGATTTGTACTGGATTTTGTCCATAGACCATAGTGCACCAACTTCTGATATATTAAAAAAATATTTATGGGCACTTCTTATATGTTGAATGCTATTCTAACAGCAAAAGTTTAAAGGATGGATAAGATGTAAAACCCTTTTTCCATCTTCTATTAAGTCAGTGCCTACTATATTAATGATAGTATGCTAAGGGAATCTAACAAGGAATGAAATATATTTTCTTTGATTTGAAGAAGTTTAGAGTTGAAGAAGTTAGATACTCACATCAATGGAAATTTTTGCTGGTTAAATAGCATATGGATCAAGAAAGTCTCTAGGAAATGTCAAGAGCATTTAAGTAATGAAAATATAAACTGTTACTGAATGAGATTTCATAAAAATGGTGTCATTTGAAGATTTTCAGCAATACTTGTATCAATTGCAAAGAGCTGTGAAACAGCGGGGCACGGTTGATACCCATTTAGTGTCCATGGAGAACACTAATTACACAAACAAAGCCAATGAGAATGAGTCTGAAAGTTAATTTGGACTGGATCATGTAGGTTCTCCATTTCCATATTAATGACAGACTTTATCTGTGGCAACTAGTATGAGAGAAAGTAGTGCTTCCCAGAGCATTTGTAAGCATTAAATGGCATGGTAATGCCTGAGTAAAAGAAGAATGAATGTGGGGACAATATGGAAAATAGATTGGGGAGGGAAAGTTTTATGGAATTACAGGTTAAGACCACAATCCAGAGTATAACATAACAGCCTTTTAAGATACAATGAGGGCCTGAGCTAGTTTGCTATCCAGGATTGTGGAGAGAGAGAGAGAGCTTCTAAAGGCTTCTTCTAGGAGGCTACTAGAACACCTTGGCCTAAAGCAACTAATCTTGCTGATTTAGCTTGCTGTCCAGGTTAATGTATGTAAATTATTTAAAATTTATGAAAGTAATTGCCTTTGGAATGAGAGAAGGCAGGAAGACTGATGAGAAGTTAAGCTTCATCTGTAATATTTTATAACTTCATATTCTAAAAAGATTTGAAAGAAATGTTAAAAATTAGCAGGTCTGTGTGGGATTATTCTTTGATCACAGTCAGATTTCTTGGAGGCAAGAAATGCATTTTCAATCATTTTAAAAATAGTTATGTTTTAAAGGCATACAGGTTTATTTCAAGCCAACTTCATGTCACGTTCTCTAGCTTTGCATTTCTTCCATTCATGTCATTATATTTACACATTTTCCATAAGTATTAATGACTAAATTGGAAGTTTTTTCAATAAAATATTGTTCTTTAATTAAAGCTTCTGTATAGTAAGAAATTCTTAAGGTCAACTTTTGGCTAGAAATATTTTGCTAGAAATTTGCAATACTTTATAACTCCTGTTTATAACTAGTATAACTTTGCTCAATAATATGGGAAGTACTTTGGAATCTATGGAAGTGGAGTTTTGCCAATAAATTCAAGATATCTTTTGTGCTCAACTGAAAAACACACACCAGAGCTGGGAGAGCAAATATCCAGGCTGAGTACACTAAAACTCCGGCCAAAGAAAAGCACTAAAAGCATGAACGTCTCTGAAAAAATTATACATATATATAATACATATTATATCATAATAGGGAATAATAAATGCATATAGCATATGTAAATTTATTATACATAAATTATATATGTAGAAAACAATGGGGGAAAATCAGAACACAATTGTACTTCCTTATGTATATTTTGCAACTAAGAATTTAAAAACTTTTTTTAACCTCATATGATTGGTTGTTTCTTGCAATCTTTTCAGTGTTTAGAGAATCTAACTCCAGACCCGTACATGTCTTTTGTCTTTTCATCTCCTCTTAGAAAGAGACTCTTTGGTCTTTTCCAAAGCTCTTTACAAAATGTTCTCTTATCAGGGATCAACTAGCACTACCTTGTATCAGCTTGAAATTTCCAAAGTTAATATAGGAACATGAGGCAGACTGTGCCTATAGACAATGAAGACATGATCTCTAACTCACAGAGCTAAAGAGAGATCTGCTGCCTGAAACTCAAAGGATGATGGGAATGATGAGCACTGGCCAAATGGCCCTGCAGATGCCAGTCAAAAGGCAAAGAAGCTCTTTGCCAAACATCGCAACCTGGGAAAATAGAGCAACCCTTGAGAGGGTTGTCTCCAGCACATCTGTTTCCCACTTTGCCTGATATCTCATGGAGGCTGTTCTTTGTTTTTCCCTTGGAGATCATGCAGGAATCAACTGCCAAGCATGCCTTACACCTCCATGCCATCTAATTATAGCCTGTAACACTTCAGAGTGCTGACAGTGCTGAGCTATTGACTCTTGACACTCTCGAAAGCTCTTAATTATCTTTTCACATAAGCCCCTTTCAGACCTGTCAACTTCTTTGTATTGTTTATGAAGGAAAAAAAGTAGCATGCTAAGATTTCAGGACTGTACCCTCAGAGTAAACTTGCAGATGCACTTGTGTGTGCTCCTGAGTGTCTGTGCACTCACACACACAGGCAAGTGGAAGCATGTGGAATAGAGATGCCCAATCACAATTTTGAAGGCAACTTGCAATAGGGATAAGTAAACTCAGGCAAAATGAAATAAACCCAAACTTTAACAATGTGTCTGAAGTCACTGTTAAGCTTCTCTTCACTCAAATATATACACATATCCATATGCACATACATATGCATTTACTCATATACACAAACACATGACTAAACTTACAAACGATTTAAATTCTTCAAAATCTCTTTCAAATCTAAGTTTTTAAGTAATCATGGTATTAGGCAATTTCTGAGATATCCATGTTTTACCCTATTTTTTGTGCAGCTTAAATGTTTTGGTACGCAAAAACTGTTCACACATATTTTATCTTGTTGGTCATTCAACTAACCCTGAGAGACATAGAAAAGTGGCATTACTGCTAAATGTGACAATTTCAGATGAAGAAAGCGCAGCTCAGACAGCTGAAGTGATTTGCCTAAAGTCCTCTAAGAAATGAAGCAATACACTACATTTCACTTTAGAAGCATTTAGATTTTAAAGTTAGCACATATGAATAACATCATAAAAAACTAAAATTACTATTGAAAGTGTTTTATGTTATATGATCTGTTATAACACAAAATATAATACAATGAAATACTATGTCCTAGTAAGTACAACACAGTCTGTTGCTGGTGATCTTGGCTGCTGCTGCTGCTACTCTTTGCTTCTCCCAGCCCTGGGATCACCTGCTGCCATCTTGGCAGTGAACCAGGTGATATTAATTGGCATTTAGGCACCATGTTATGTAGAAAATATTTTTACAGTGCTGGGTGTGGTGGCACACGCCTGTCATCCCAGGGACTCCAGAGGCAGTGGAAAGAGGATCCCAAATTTAAGGCCAGAGGCATCCTGTGCAACTTAGCAAGACCCTGACTCAAGATACAAAATAGAAAAGGGTCTGAGAGGTGCAGCTCAGTGGAAGAGAACTTGAAAGTATGCTTCAGGCCCTGGATTTAGCCCCTGAAAAGAAAGAAAGAGAGGAGAGAGAGAGAGACGGAAGAAAAAGAAAATATATCTGCAGACCCCAGAATTGCCCTCCAAATGCTGAGCTGCTCACACCACTAGAAGTAACAGGAAATGTGGCCAGCAGAAGGAGCAGGAAATTCCCTTGGGTCAATCTATCTCCCGCCAGCATCACAAAGTATTACACTCTTCCCTTATCCTTATTTGTCCCTTTGCTGATGTGTGTTCTAAGTCAAGTAAATTCAGAATTCAGTGGACATCTCATGCTCTTTGGGATACCAGTCCTTTGACGCTAATCTCCTCATATGCTCTTCCACTTGTCTCTACCTTATTGAAATGTGGATGCAAACGGAATAGAGGTTGATAACACAGATTCTAAATTTTCTTTATTGAACAGGAAAATTGTGAAACTTATCAATGTTCAGCAAAGAACATAAATGCTTCAGGCATGGGAAATAAAAGGGAGAACAGGAGTGCAAAAGAGGTCAGTGACGATGAAATTGGAAAGGAATGCTTATTTAAAACTCAAGATCAATGTTTTTTTGAATCATGGGAGACAGATTTTATTTCAAAAGAGTTTTCCCTCAGTTCATGTTTATAACTCCACTTATCAGAGAGGATGTGAGTGAAGAACAAGGTGATTTAGTTAAAATGGCAAAGTTTGTGATGAACATAAGAATAAAGTACAGGTCCTTGGATAGCCAAATTGGGACCCTTTCCACTAAAAAGACATCCCGCAAAGTAAAAAGTGCCAAGCACAAATCAGTATAAGCAAAACGTAGAGTTTCACTATGTGTTGTTGAACAAATTATCTATATAACTAAGCATCAGTTTTCTAATCTGTAAATTTGTTGTTGTTGTTAGGTGTGGTCGAGCCAGGTCCAACTCATAGCAACCCTCATAGGATTTTCAATGGCTGATTGTTTTGGGGGATTGTTTCGGGACTGATTTGTCACATCATTCTCTCAGTTTTGCAGTGCTGGGCATTGAACCTAGGACCTCAGAGAGTACAGAGTGGCACTCTACCAACTGAGCTAAACCCCAGCCCAATCTGTAAATTTAGAAGGGTAGTATTTAGTTCACAAGTTTGCTGCAAAGATCAAATGTGGAAATATATGTTAAGCACATGTAACCCAAACTTTGGCCATTTTTGAGCATCATCTGCTTTCACCCAAATCTTGCTGAGATAAGAAGAGACACAGAAATTCACGATAAAGTGACCAAGATGTCAGGTGAATCTAATCCAATCCTATAAAAGCATGTAAAATTGGTTGAGAATAAAGGTGATTCTGTAGACATAATAATGACCACAGTCACTCAGACTATAATGGGAGTAAAATTTTAGGAATTTTAAGGTTGGATATTAAATTACAGCTTAGTGGTGTTGCTTACATTTAAAAGTCATCTTCTATGAAAAGGGAGGCCACTATACTTTAAGTAACAGTTTCAGATTGAGTTATCAATTC
The DNA here is from genome assembly GCA_007922755.1 of Pedetes capensis. Lineage (NCBI taxonomy): Eukaryota > Metazoa > Chordata > Mammalia > Rodentia > Pedetidae > Pedetes > Pedetes capensis. Next base: position 976 of record VMDO01030479.1, on the reverse strand, counting down.
TCAATTTTAAAATTATTTATAGAGCCAAGCACAGTGGCACACACCTTTAATCCCAGTGTTTCGGGAGGCTAAGGCAGGAAGATCACCGATTCGGGAAGCCAGAGCCATCTGCATAACTTAGTGAGACCCTGTCTCCAAATACAAACTAAAAATAAGAGCTGTGAGTGCAGCTCAGTTGTGCAGCACTTGCCTAGCTTGTGTGAGACCCTGGGTTCAACTCCCCAGGTCTGCAAAAAACAATTATTTATAGAATCAATTTTCAGACATTGTTTTCTTCTTTATGTTTTAAGAAACATCATTAATTAGAATGGAAAGACTTAAAGATTTAAAATCTTTAAAGCTTAAAAGTAAGTGGGCAATAGTCCCCCTGCTTGAAGACAAAAAAGCCCATGTGTGTTGGTTGGATATGTGTGTGTCCTGATCAGGTGCCCAGGTACTCTCCTGTGTTATTTCTCAGTGGAAACCTTGTACATCCCCACAGATTTCTTATTCCTCCCAAAAGAAATAATATGGAGTGGACTTCAAAGACCAGAGCCTACAGTAGCTCTACCTAGATAAATTCACTATTAGATGCAGTTTTATATTCTGGATTAGCAAAGAAGAGGAGACTGCTAGGCAGAAATTAGCAGTAGAGAGATAAAATAGAAACACAGTAAAACTCAAAGGAACAAAAGGTTAAGCAGAGAAGTAGAAAACTCAACTTTAGGTTGATACTTACCACTAAATTATTTGCTCTTGTCAGACATCACTGGCTATGAAATGAGTCCCTTTCTAGAGCTACTTCCTAGCAAGTCTCCAACAGCCTTTCCTTTAACAAGCTGCTTTTATGCAACATTGGGTAATTTGGCTTATTGGGAGTTTAATATAAGAAGGTATATGAGAATGTAAATAATATTCAGAATAAATGAGAACACCAAACATATAAGGCTAATGGTCCACATAGGTAAGCTGTAGATATCATCTTACAAACAAGATG
>VMDO01030478.1:0-21269 GCA_007922755.1 Pedetes capensis | reverse complement strand
TCTCTCTCTCTCTCTCTCTCTCCACACACACAGTATATTTCTAAGATTGGAAAATATGAGGGTACCCATGGGGGGAATCAGTGGGAGGGGGAAGGGAGGAGAAAATCAGGAGGGTGGGGATGAGCAACATATGGGAGTAAAGAGGGAGAAAACAAGTGAAAAATGCAGTATGCAATTCTATAAAAATCCTATAATGAACCTCACTATACTGTATGTAATTTTTAAAAATTATACTATACTTCTTAAATATGTACAGTAATTGCTACATGTAAATGAAAAATTTGTTTTTATTTTTGTAATGTTTGAGATGGAAGTATCAATAATCCTAATTTGATAATTCCACTATATACATATGAACTCAATTACCATTCTGTACCCCATAAATGTATACAATCAAAATAATTAAAAAGTAAATAAGTAAATAACAGATAGAAAGGGAGCTGGCAGTGCAGCTCAGTGGCATAGCATTTGCTTACGCATGTGCCAAGGCCCTAGTTAAATCCCTCAGTACTGAAAAAGGTAAGTTTTATGAGAGTAAAATCAGCCATAAATATGGGTGTGATTTTAGTTATTTTAGTTACATGGAGCCTTCTTTGTGCTTTGTGTTTCACTGACCATACTTGGGAGGAAAGCCCTTCTCCATCAGTCTTTAGAAAGGAGATTAAAGAGTAAGGAAATGCGAAATATTTGTGGAGGAAGAAACCTTTAAACTTTCCTCACCTTGCCCTGCACCAGTTAATGTTAGAGGCTCAGAATTTGACTTCCCAATAACTCCTTTCTGAGGGGGTTGAAAGTTTGCATAAGCAAAGGATTGGATCTTTGTCCCCTTTTATAAGTCATCTGACTCTTTAATGGCATCACTACAGCTTTTAAGTCGACAGTTCTCCTCAGAGTGTAGGATTAAATATTTTTGTGAACTTCCTCTCTTAGATTTCTGGCATTACTCTGAGTGATGCTGGCCATATATGGATCTGGGCATAAAAAGTTCAATTCAGTTTCCGTTTTGGTTTCTACCTTCTATTTCTTCTTCTGAACTATGAATTCCTGATTGATAGCTATTTGTTCATGAGACAGGATTGAAATTGCTTTAGAACACAAGTACTGATCTCTCCAGCATTTCTGTAAGACTAGTGAATCTCTATTACTGTCCTAAATTGGTAGGAGAGAGATAATAGTGGTGGACTTGGGAGATTTCCTTTGGGACTTCCAGTTCTGGGCTCTTGAGAGGGGAGCATTGGCCTCCTGGTTTTCACTGTGGGTCCAACCTGGAAGCTCTTCTCAGCTCCTAGTGGGGTATCCAGGGACACAGGAGCTGGTATCAGAGGAATGAGGTCTTCCTCTGTCCCCAGGTTTTCTCTTGCCCTTGGCAGTTCTAGCTATCTTCCAGGTTCAGATCATCCTCCAAATACTTTCCATTCCTCTGCATATTGACAATAGGAGTTTAAATAATGATCTATCTATCGCACCATGAGCACTTGTGTGCCTTGCATTTTGCTGGCATCTTATGGCTTAATTCTATTTTGTTTTTTACTATAGCTGCATAACATGACTGTTACATTTCATTAAGGATAATGAATATGAGGCTCAAATGTCCTAACCTTCTTTTTAAAAACAAAACAAAACAAAACACACTTTTGCAACATATATTTTAGAGAAACATGGTAATGAGTTTGGGCCTTTTGGGTTTGTGAAGACCTATGATCCATTCTCCTTTCAGAGGATCTGCATCTCTCTTGCTCATTGTAGGAGTGTGCAAGAGACAGAGAAGTACAGTACTCTGTAGTTAGGGCCAACTAGTTGCATTTATTTAGGTCTTAATTCCCCACAGTGCAATAAGCTGAGATGAATGTGAAATTTCTTTCAGGCTTTACCACATGCTGCTTCTTTGCCTAAAGATAGATCATAAGTGACTTAATCTATAGAAGTATTGAAAGAACACTGCTTAACTAGGGGCCTAACAAGAATTCCTGACAACTATAAGACAATTTTTGAACATTATGCTAATGTAATGGCAGAGAAAGACTCATTTTTACCTATGCCAAATAACTATTCACAAGTAAGTGGATTTGGAAAGAACAAACTAGTTGGCAGTGACATTATGCTGCCTTTTATTTCTGAGCATATATCATTTCATCTCTTAACAGTTACATTATTCCTGGCAGATAGATTCATTCTGTAGATAATGTATGGACATACCTTTTGTTATAAATTCTCTATTTGTATGTTTATATTTGTGTAAATTGTAGATTAGAATATCACTGATTTTTCAAGTTAGCAAAAACAGTTGTAGCACATTTTAAACAACCAAAGATGCTAATGTGTTTGATTTACAATGTAATTCTAGAATTTACTGTTCAGATTTTAGGTTTGTCTGTATAATTATTTCTTCCGAAATTTACTTGTAGAAGTTGTTCAGGTATTTCCTATCCTCAGTTTATTTTTTATTTCAATTCTGAAATCAAAAAAGCTTATTTTCATAAATTATTTGGTGTTTTAACCCAGTACACACCAACATACAGCTATTCATGATCCAAGTTTAAATATCTCTAAACTGTGTTGAGCCTGCAGCCGTAGCCCTGTGGCATCTAATCCTGTCAGATCTTGGAAGCTAAGCAGGGTCTGGCCTGGTTAGTACTTAGATGGGAGACCGCCTGGGAACACCAGGTGCTGCAGGCTTGGGAGAAGGACCTGGCAACCCACTCCCAAAATTCATTCCGCCATTGAAAATCCTATGAATGGCAGAGAAGCACTAATAATATTGTTTTGCCTATTGTACATCTGGTCTCTTGAGTCAGATACTGACTCAAAGACACTAACAACACAATAAACTGTTTTGAGGAAATAGTAATGCATTTTTTCAATGAGATGTTGCCACAGGTATTGCTCGTTGAGGAGTGGTGAATGTGAGAACATAACACACTGGGTTTCCCGAGATATTCTGGTATGTGAGACTCATCCTGTCCCAAGTAGTTGGATTGTTCTTTTCCAAAGGCCTTCCACAGTTGCTGCATTGCCTCAGGGACTAATGGAAGAGGCAGGGAAAGGCAATTGAGTGTCTCAGGGAGGTGGCAGAGTGGGTGCTCCTAACTACTTTATCTGCTAGTAACCAGGTTTATGTCGTTTCTTATCCAGATTCCCATATATGAATCTACTTCAATTCAGAGGCATTTTAATCAGTTCTTGTTAGTGGCAGTTTTAATTGCAAGCAAGAAGTTGTCATGTGATGAGTGTTACAAAAAATGTGTAGCGATTCTTGCTTACAACAAGCTTATAATCATTTCTGAAAGACACTAAATTTACTCCTTAATCTCCTTAATCTCAATATAAATGATGCAACTTCAAGAGTACATGGAAAAAATAGGGGAATATATGCATAAATGCATAAGAGTTTTACTACATATTAATCAAAAGGTTCCATAAACTTTGTAAATTGATGAAAATATAACCAAAAGTGATGTAATAGTTGTACAATGGAAAAAGAAAATGATGTATTACTCTCTACCCCACCAACATTTATCAATAAAACAAACAAAAATACCAGAAAAAAGTTAAACTATAAATTCAAACAATGTAAGAGATTTTGGGGATGGGGTCTAATAAGTTACCACAAGTTGTTGGGTGAGCTTCTATGGGGTTGTGCGGACAGGCCCAGGTGAAGTGGTAATGGGAGCTCCACTGTGAAAAATGAGCAGATGTTAACTACAGCGATGAGAGAGGGAGGAAGATCGTGGATATTGAAGAGTGACGGCAAAGTACAGAGGTAAGGATGATCAGGGGTGTTTGGGGAATTGGGAGGGGGCCTTTCAACTCAAGTGTCAAGAGCTTTAAGGGAAACAGAACATTGTGGGAAGTTTGAGAAGCCCAAAAGCAATTCTGAGTTCAGGTCGAAAGCAGCAGGAGCCACCAGAGATTCCCAAATGATATGCTGAAAGTGAGGTTTTAAGAAGTTTAATCTGTGCAAAAGTGTCTAAAGAAACCAACTAGAAACTGGTTAAAAGCTTCTCGGAAGCCATTTTCAACTGCAGGCTTTCTTAAAGAGTCCAGCAGTGACTGCTTTACTCATGCCATGGCCACCCATGTGGTCTTTGAACTCCTCTCTATGCTCCTGATTTCTGATGATGACACTGGTGATATCTTTTGACTTATGTAATCACCCATTGATGTGCCATCAGGATACATTTATAAACTATATTAATAGCAGGCAACTTTGCTATTACAGTTTGCATTCTAGACAGAGCAAGCAGTGTAAACAGCAGTCATGCTTAGAAACACACATGTATATGCATGCACCCTCCCAGACACAAACTCTCATAATAGTTCTTTAAGCTGGAAACCATGAATTATGTATTTATTTTTTTGCCTACCTAAGTAATTTTAGCCAATCCATTAAAGTAGAACACTAAAGAAAAATTAGAAGTGTGCAAGATTGGATTCTCCATACTTATTTGTAGGTCAGCTGGCAGCTTAAAAAAGAGAGAGAGATAACTCTAAAGTACCTTAGAAATTCCTTCTTTTAAAAATCTCCTTTAAAATATTCCTGTTAATTGTAAAATTAGAAAGGCAGTGTGGAGGTGAACTAAATACATAGTATAAATACTTTGTGGCTGATGTTATAAAACATTCTCAAATGTGGAAAAGTTTATTCAAACTCAAAAGACACTTATTAGGAGATGAACATTTAAAGGGGAAATATTTAGATGTCCAACTTTGTGGAAATAGCAAAACTGAAGCATTTAAAAGGCAGCATTCTCAAACAACTTTAGCTTCCACACTTTTCCTTGTTTGGGTAAGTGAGGAGGAAATGAAAATTTGAGGGTAGATCAAAAAGACGTGGTTGGGGACTTCTTTACTTGTAAATATTTTCATTAGACATTTTTTAAAAATTTATTTTACCTTCAAACTTAAAACTTGGTCCCCAAATGACTAGTTTCTCTTCCGTTTATGTAGTAGTAAAGCATGAAGTCATAAGTGATGAAGGCTGGAATCAGAGATAGCTTTTCTCCTTCTTGACTATATAATCTGGCATTTTGCTTTACGCTTTCTGTTATAGGACCTAGAAGAACTCATTGTCAATATTTCTGCTTGTTTTGGTCATGTAACTGTCACTCAGTGACATAATTATCACTGACATAACTTTTTAGACAGAGATTGTTGTTGTTCTTGTTTTTAGGTGGTGTTGAGTTGGGTCTGACTCATAGCAACCCTAGGTACAACAGAACAAAACACTCCCTGACATTTTGCCATGCCCAGTACATGTCAGTGCTTCTCTGCTATTCATAACGTTTGTGATGGCTGATTGTTTCAGGAGTGGGCTGCCGGGTCCATCTTCCACGCCTACAGCACCCAGTATTCCCAGGCTTTCTCCCATCCAAGGACTAACCAGGCCTGACCTTGCTTAGCTTGTGAGATCAGACTGGGATCAAATGCCTGGGTGGTATGGCTGTATACAAGAGATTTAGTGTAATGGAAAAGAGTGTAGGCTCTGAACTACTTCCTGTATCAGAGCCTGGCTATGTAGATTCACACCCTGCCCGTGCCCCTTACTACCTGTGTAGCTGTACACATATTACTTAGCGTATTTATGCTTCTTTTCATGTAAAATGAATACAATAATTAATGTCTATTTCATAAATTTGAGTTGAAAATTACAGAGTGTGTATGTGTAGACAGCTGTTTAGGACCATGGCTAGCACACAGTTAACATTCTATAAATTTTCATTTAGTGATTAGAAAAAAATTATAACATGGGTTATGTATCAGGCATCTGAACTAACTGATTCTCTAACACTTAAACTAATTTGTTACATTTTTTATTATAGGCCTACCAATTATTTTTCCTAATTTCTAAAATATAATAAGAAGATATGATATTAATGTTTGACTTGGGGAAAATTGAGAGGAACATAGGATGTTTAATCATCAGTTTCTGGAAGCTATGTACATATTGTAGTTGTGCATATAACACATTTCAACCTCTACTGAGTGCCTGGGTTTTTTGCCCATCTTTGAAGAAGACCCTCTTGGCTATAAAACACCAGAACAAGAAATCTAACATGATGGGCATCACTTAAAATGCTTCATACTTACGTCATTTGGGTAAAAGGACTTTTGTAAACATAACATTTTTGTAATGCCAGACAATTTCCTATAACTCATCCTGGATGCATTCAAAGCCTAAACATTTTCAAGTTTAAAGTGTTTATTAATGAAAGATAGTAATGTTACCACTGCAATGTGTAAACTCTCAAGTCTTCACAAAATAAATATATCCTAACTCTAAAATCAAATCATTGCAAATATCTAAAATATAAAAAGTGAACTTTCACTAAAGAATATGTAAAGAAGCTGGGTGTTGTGACTCTTGCCTGTAATTTCCGTGAATTAGGAGACAGAGGCAGGAGTATCACAGGTTTGAGACCAGAAGCAGTCTGCATAAATTAGACCCTGCTCAAAATAAAAAGTAAATAATAGGCTAGGAGTTCAGCTTATTGGTAGAGTGCTTGCAAAGCATGTGTGAGGCCCTGGGTTCAAGCCCTCATACTGCCAAAAAAAAAAAAATAATAATAATAATGGTGGAAAGTTATATGGTTATATACAAGTGTTAAACTTGTGTGAATCAATTTAGAAAAATGTAACTGTGCTGCTCCTTTGAGACCCTCTTCCTGAATGGCAACTAGCAAAGTATTTGCCTTCTGTGTTGTCACTGAGATGAATCATGGAGTAAATCCCCTTCTCTTCTGATAGTTAAGTCTGCTTTGCTTGGGTACTCTGATTTGTTCATAATACCATGGTTGATTTTGTTTGAGGGTTCCATTTGCCAGTTTGCCAGTCAGCCAGTGCTATGAATTGCCTGGTCTCTGTGTACTGAACGCTTTATGATGCTGGGCATTGAGGCATGTGACCAGATAGGAAGAAAGGAATTAACAATAAGTGATGTACACAGTTCCCAAATCTCAAAGAGCTGACAAGATATCTTTTAGTAAATAACATCTTGAAAGTATTCACTTCCTTAAGGTTCCAGTACAGATGTTAGTTGGAGTGTTTTATGAACTTCTGACCAGATACCATATTGCTAAACAGAGAATTTTTTTCTCACTGAGTCTGTAGCAAAGGACTGAACACTAAGTAGATACTCAAGCACTCTGTGAATGAATACACACTTAAATAATACTATATTATTCATACTTGTCTACATGTAAATACTGTCATCTTTTTTGAAAGCAACTTTCATATTCTTATTTTAAGATTAGAGCTATATGTATTATATAAGTAAACCTTTATGTGGAAGTGCTATTATATTTCCCAGTTTCATTGTATTCAGATTTAAATTTTTATTTAAATAAAATAATTTTTTCACAGTAATTTTCCATTCTCATACTGATTTAATTTTCTAGTAAATGTACTATACTTTTATTTTATCTTAATGTTGGTTAGAAATAGGAATAAAATAACATTGTTTATTTAATATTTTTTATATGTAGATGAAATATTTGTGAGATTGATAACACTTGTATTTCTGACTTTCTAAGATACTGAGAAAGGATGGAAAATCTATGGGGAAAAAAAAACATGTATGTGTACCACTCAGAGGCAAGCACACTTCTTCCTCCTGGGAATTGGCTAGAAATATGGGTAGCTGACTACTTAATCCACTTCCTCAAACAAGTAGTGCTCAAATGTTTAATGCCTTTTCTGAAATGGCAAACACAATTGCCTTACTTAAAAAGATGTCTTGGTAGTGGCAGCCCATGACATTTCGCCAAGAAAGTAATTCCCTGTCTCTTTTCTTTATTTATGTTTAAATCATTTCTATCCCACATATGCCAGACAAAGAGTGTATAAATTTGGCAAATTAAATCAGACTGTAATCTTAAAGAAAATGTCTTGATTTTCTTTTAACTGGAGTGACCACACAGCTGCCATGAATCCTATGATTGAATTCCTGTAATCTGTAAAAGACATTGCTATTTCCGCTCAATGTTCCTTGGAAGTAACCAGTTAATATCAAATACCAGATGTGGGTCTCTTTTAAACCACTATGGTTTGCTTTATTACAGTATCATTGCCTACATGGAATATTTTTAATTCTTTTTCTTTCTTTGTATCTGTTATGTGTATTTAGTTACTTTATCGCTTTTAAAGTCCTCTTCCAAGTTTATATTTTGAAAAATAGAACACTTATTTAGATTCATGTTTGTTTATGGATCATGACATTAATGACATCCCTAAAAAACAAACTAATCCTTTTGTCTCAGAGCCAGATTTTAGTTTTGAGATGATAGTGATTCACTGTTGGTTCTCTTTGAGTCTTCTGACTTTCTTTTAATTTTGGTGTTCAGCCATGCCAAACTAGATTTTTAGGCCAAAATTATTCATGACTCATCACACTTAAAATTGGGTAATTTGAAGCTCCTTTAGATATACAGAGTAGGCAAATAATGATGTCATAGATTTTAATGAAAGATTTTGTTCCCTTCAACATTGATAGTGGTCAGTCTGCTCTGTTGGAGACAAATTCTTATTTTACTTTAGAAAAATGCACCTTTGTGTCATGTCCACTTAAGCACAGAATCATTATTCATTACTGTAATATTATACACGATGACAGATAGCTTGATGAATTAGGCATAAAATATTTTAAATTGATATTACTTTTTAATTCTATGCTGTTTGACAGCTCAGTTTTAAGTGTGGGATATTTTCCCAAAAAAAGTTTGGCTGTTTGGATCTTAAATCTCCCCCAAAGGCCCATATATTAAAGACTTGGTGGCCAGCCTGTGGCACTTTTGGGAAATAGTGGAGCCTTTAAGAGAGGGGACCTAGAAGGAGGAAGTTAGGTCATTGGAGGCATGCTCTTGAAGAAAATATTGGCATCCTAGCCCGCCCTCTCTCCCTCTCTCTTGCTTTCCTCTGGTTCTTTGCTTCCTGACCTCCTGAGGTGAGCAGCTTTGCTTTACCATGTTCCTCTAACCATGGTGTTCTACCTCACCACAGGCCTAAAACAACAGAGCCAAGTGACCCTCGATGGAAACCTCTGAAACTATTAACAAAAATAAATCTTTCCTCCTTAGAAGTTGATTGTCCCAGATATTTTGTCACAGTGATGGAAAGCTGACCAGCACAGGGACACACTTCGAGGATCCTCAAGTTTTTGCTAGCAGACAGCATCAACTTTGTTGTGTGCCATTTTTATTATTTAAAGTATCCTTGATATGATTTTATTACCGCTCTGTTAAATATCTGCAATGTGATGTGAAGGAGGAAGACACACATGCCTGATATATCCCAGTTAATAGCTCTGTCCCTCAAAGGACTAAACATGGTTTGTCCTCATAAGATTGACTTGGACTAGTGTAAATTTACTATAAGTATATAAATATAATTTAATTTTCCATTCAAGAATTGAAATGGTACCTTATGAATTATTTGTGTGCCAGAATTAAATCTGTGATATTGAGATGAATGGTGCATTGTACCATACTATCATGTGCACTGTGCATTGCACATAAGTATTAAATATCTGCTTAGTGAGTGGGATAGAAAAGTGTCAATAGATAACCTCTGTAAAATGCCAAGTAGTCAATCGCCATTAATCTCAGATTTAACAAATTCCATTTAAAGATGTATGTGTTTAAAACCTTTCATTCTTTAATACAATGTCACCAAAATGTCTTAAACATGGATTTTAATATGTGTGACTCTGAGTTTCATTCCAATTTAATGGCATATGTACCTCTGAAGCTACATCATTTCATCAGTAGGATATTAGAATATGGTTTTCTGTCCATATATAAGTTCAGTCTTTTCCAAAACAGTTCATGGCTCTCTAGGCCTAAACTATTATGGTTTTAGTTAATTAAATCCATTAGGGAGGTGCTTTCTGTTTTTGTTTTTGTGTTTCCTATTTGGTTGCTTTGCTTTCTCATTGGTGTTAGCTGGTCCCTTCCTGTGTGAAGTAGGAAAAATGTGCAGTAATTCTAGGATCATGGTATCCCTAAAAAGTTAAAAGGATTCCTAATTTACAGCATATTGCTTCACCCCTGAGCAAAGTATACCACTTGATGATGTGCCCTAGGGTGCTCATAAACATAGTAAACCTCTTATTTTTAAACCCAAATATCTGACATATGTCATGTAATCTTTTTTATAAATTACACATTCTTGTCTTTCTTGGTATATCACATTTTACTCTAGCATACTGTTTTACAGTTAAATATTTTAAGTGGACTTTAAACTACTCTTGTGGTTTTATTGTTAGGTACTGTAGAGTCAGATTTGATTCATAGCAACCCTAAGAACAACAGAAGGAAACACTACCCAACACTGTGCCATGTACACAATCTTTTTATATTTGAGCCCAATGTTGCCCACTATGTTTCTTTTCATTTTAAGTCATGCCACATTAGCAAATGGGGCTTTACTCCATTCATGTCATTAAGGTCTATGCTACTTTGAGGCAGCAACTCTTTCCCAGTCATTTCTTGAGTGCCTTCCAGGTTTGTTGTTAGGTGCCATCAAGTCGTGTCTGACTCATAGCGACCCTCATAGGGTTTTCAATGGCTGATTGTTATGGGATTGCTTGGGGAGTGGATTGCAACATCCTTCTCCCATTTTTGAGGTGCTGGGAATCGAACTGAGGACCTCAGAGACTGCAGAGCGGCGCTCTACCAACTGAGCTAAATCCCAGCCCTGCCTTCCAACCTAGGAGGCTCATTTTCCAGCTCTATATTTGACACTACTTCCCTGCTATTCATTGGGTTTACAATGGCTAATTGTTTTGGGAGTGGGCTGCCTGTTTCTTCTCCCTAGTCTGTCTTGGTCTGGAAGCTCAGCTGAAACCTGTCCACCATGGATGATACTGCTGGTATCTGAAATACAGGTGGCATATCTATCAGCATCACAGCAATACATAAGCCCCCATAGCACAACATGCTGACAGACACAAGGGAGGGTCTACTCCTAATAAACATGACATAACTATGTCCATCATAGTCCAGGAATTATTCATTGTTTATACTACCTTATATTACAATACCTGAAGATCTCGTTAGAGTATTGAAAAGTAAAGATGTTACATTGAAGATGAAGGTGCGTCTGACTCATGCCATGGTATTTTCAGTCGCATCATATGGTTGTGAAAGCTGGACATTGAACAAGGGAGATAGGAAAAGAATTGATGCTTTTGAATTATGGTGCTGGAGACAACTATTGAATCTACCATGGACTGCAAAAAGAACCAAGAGATCTGTCCTAGAAGAAGTGCAACCAGAGTGCTCCTTGGAAGTAAGAATGGCCAGACTGCACCTTAACATATTTCAGACATGTAGTCAGGAGAGATCAATCCCTGGAGAAAGATATCATGTTTGGGAGAGTGGCAGGTCAACAACAACAAAAAAAGAAAAACCCTCCACCAGATCTATTGACACAGTATCTGCAGCAATGGGCTTAAACATAAATAAGATTGTGTGCCTGGCACAGAATTGGGAAGTGTTTCAATCTGCTGTATATAGGGTCGCTGTGAGTTGGACTCAACAGCACCTAACAACAACACAACATGTTATCTTACAAAGCATATTAAAATTTATATTAAGAGTTGATTTTCTTAAATTTAAACTTGAACTTAAAATCTTTTGGAAAATTAGTCTCCATAGACTCTCTGTCTTTTCATCTCTAATTATATGTTGTCCTACCGTTTTGGCTCATAGATGACACTTTTCTATAGGCTGGCTTTGATTTTAATGTAATATTAGGTGGTTTTATGACTACAAACATTTAGTTCCTATACTTCATCTATAAACACAGGAGTATACATTTAAGTAAAAGTAATACCTAGTTGCATGGCCCATTACAAAGGGTATGCAGTGGTTTTTGAAATTCAGTAAATTTAAAATACATCCTGCCTAATTATGCCAAATAATAAGTATTGAAGTATGAGATACTAGAGTAAGACAAACTTGATTATCCACAATTTTAAACATTAATTAGAAATAAATACTTCAATAAATATAAATATTAATACTACGATGAAACCTTACACTTAATGTGTGTACACTTAATATACACTTAATTACACTTAATTACACTTAATATATATATATATATATACACTTAATATACACTTAATATACACTTAATTACACTTAATATATATATATATATATATATATATATAATGCTATTTGAGATATATATATATATATATATATATATATATATATATATATGGTGTAAAGAACCCAAAATTTTTTTTCTACTGTGTGATGTGATTTTTTGTTTATCTGGGGAGGAAGGCAGGCAGTCTTTGACAACATATTTATTAAAATTTTGTCAGGCTGATTCATTCCATTGTCACAATTTGAAATCAATAATTTTTATGGCTATCTGGAGTTTATGAATGAGAGAAGGACATGGCAATCCACTCTGGAAGCAATCCCAAAACAATCAATAATTGAAAACCTTATTAGAATTGCTAAGAGTCAGACCCAACTTGACAGCACCTAACAACAACAACAGCAATGGAGTTTATGAGAACACAAGGAGACATTCTCAGGAAATTTAGAAGATTTAATTCCTGTGTATGTAGAACAGATATTGTTTTAGATCAGTGCAAATGTTTTGCAGCAAGAGGTTGAAACATGTTATAATATACCTGGGTCATATTTAGTTATCAAAACTTGACTTGCATTCAATGATTCTAGTAATGAAGAGAAAAATAAAATATACAATAAGTCTTTAGTCGTTCAATAAAATGTGCTCCCAGAGCTAGATGTTTAGCCAAAATATTTAAATTAAATAATTCCTTCTTGAGTCAACATTTGCTTATAATACATGTGGTAGTGCTAAATAATTTGGAATTTCTGGCTTACTCTGTTGGAGGAAAGAATTTTTTCTTTTATTTAGGATATGATGAGGAATAATTTTCTCTCCAATAGCATTCTCTTGTTGTTGTTAGTTTGAGTTGGTGTCTGACTCATAGTGACCCTACATAACAGGTGAAACACCATTATTAGTGCTTCTCTGCTATTCCATAGGGTTTTCAATGGCTGGTTGTTTTTCGGGAGTGGGTTTCCAGGTCCTTCTCCCAAGCCTACAGTACCTGGTGTTCCCAGGTGGTCTCCCATCCAAGTATTAACCAGGTTCAACCTTGCTTAGCTTCCAAGATCTGATGGGATTGGACACCACAGTGGCATGACTGCGGGCAGCATTCTTCTCTTGAATTGTCCTATTTATTTATTTTCTCTTTGCCCAAATATATATTTCTTTACTTTTGGTGCTATCTTTCTTGCTTCCAATCATAATTGTGAGCAAACAGCAACAGAGTCTTTCTAACTCTTAGCATATTTTTGTCATCAAAGGTTGCTGGCAATTTTACTACCATGGGAAGCTGCATTTGCTTCAACTAGACCATCAGATGTGAAGTCACATGTCCTCTGTTCTGAAGCGTTTTTGTTTCTATTTATGTTTTATAATGACTGATGTTTAATATCATGGTAACTATAACTGTGGATGAAGAAAATACTTATTTCATTTTGAACTGTATAAACATAAAGATACCAAGTTCTTAGCTTTTAAGAATTATTTTAGAATTTGATTATAACTTCAGGTAAAATAAATCAAAGATCTAGATTTTTAGGCACATGCTGACTATAAAATAGATATCTCCCATATAACAAGAGTAGTTTTTATATTTGTCACTTCATAATATTTGTTAACTTATTTGGCAAGTAGCTATTACTCACTTTGTGCCAGTGTTTAGATATTAAGATTCCAAGATGTACAGTATATTATATATCTAAAAGTTTCATATACATGTATGTATATGTATATAAAATAATGACTCTTTTTTTAATGGGACATAAATATAGAAAAGAACTTAGGCGAGAAAGTAAACCCTAGATGCATGGTCCATTGCAGGCCAGGCAATGGTCTTTGAAATTCAGTTCAGTTAAAATACATCTTGTGCAGTTATACCCAATAAAAAGTATTGAAGTATGAGATACTAGAGTAAGACAAACTGGATTATCTATAATTTAAAGCATTAATTAGAAATAAATACTTTGATCAATATAAATATTAACACTATGATGAAATTTTACACTTAATATTTCCAAGCTGTTCATTTTGATATATACAAGAAGACAAAAGCAAACAAACCTTAAACTTGTATTAAAAGTAATACTTTTCTATTTTTGCCATAATTCTTGCGCTATAGCATCATCTTCACTTCACAGAAGACAGCTCTTGAGCTAGGGTCAGGATCAAGAACAGATGATTCTTCTCTGTTCTTGCATGTTCCTCCATTTCTTTTGCTTCAGCTCTCTTGTAAGGTTAGTCTGTAGGCAGTTTTGGCAATAGTTGTGAAATATCATGAGGCTCAGATATATTGTTTTGTCTCCTCACAGACTTGATCATTTGTTGTTTCTCATGCCATGGCTTTGTTGACTCCAGTTCAATTTCTTAGTATAGTTCAAAGTGTTAATTGGAAATTTTAAATGTAGTTGAAACCAAACTGTGTTTGAGGTCATTATACCTAACTTGGAAACAACAACAACAAAGCTAATTTCCCAGCTTCCTTTGCAGCTAGTATTGCCACATTGTTCTGGCCAATAAAATGTAAGAGAAAATTTAATAGGGGTTTATGAGAAAACTTTTGCTTTTATGCTAAGGGATTGCTTTGAATCCTTCCTATTTCCTTATTTTCTTCCCTGGAGAGCATAAAATGTTTTATAATTTCAAAAGTTTACCTTTTGCTTATCAAACTAACATTTTTAGATTTATATGGATCAAGACCTTTATAATTAATAGTCCTTGACTGGGGAGTGGTTTTCTGTATTTGTACTATCATGACCTTAATGTGTTGACCTTTTTAAAGTTAAAATAATTTGTATCTTTATAATCCAACATTCTTTGCTTGCTGTTAGATACTTTAAAAATATTATGTTTGTTACACATACTTTAAGAAACCTTACCCAACAGCCACATTACAAATAAATAAAGGATCTATCCATTGGTAAGACTATACCCTTTGTCTGTTCCAGCTGTTAAAAGTGTTAATAGCCTGGAGGTGACCCCTGAATCATCTCTAATTGTTTGGAAAATAGTAAGTAGAGAGGATAGAAGTGGACAGTTTTCACAGGTTTTAAAGAGAAACTCGGATGAAAAAAATCTCAGGACTCACAGGAAAAAATGTACAAATAAGAAAATATTTTCACATGCTTCATTTAGATTAATAAATAATTAAACACCTGGTCTATTCAGAAACGCTGATTGATTCTAGGCCATTGCAAGTCTCAATTCATCATTACAGTCTTCAAGATGGGAAATTAGGAAAGGATGTTAATCTAAATTTAAAACAGCTGGAAATACAATATATGGTATATATGCTTATCTCCTCATCTGTCAACAACTGTTTGCATATGTCACATGGGCTGTTTTAGCTAAAATTATAAAACTGAATGGAATGTTTAGAGGTGATTCAAACAATGTAATTGGCTTACATACAGAGTACTTATTCTTAAGAAGTGCTCTGTCCAGCATAATTTTGAATGTGTATATGCTCTCCTATACTGATTATGGCTTTTAACATTTGGAGAAAAAAAATTAACGTAAAGCAATAAATAAGAGAAATATAAGGTTAGTTTAAATTATTTTTTAAAATATTAGTTTATTTATAAACCAAACACATTTCTCTTTTATTTAGATTTTTCTCTTAGTCATAATATTTTGGAGCTGGGGTTTATAGGTCCAGCTGTAATATATCTGAAATGATTAAAGATTTTATACCTGACAAGCCTTCTCCCTGAAGGTTATTTGCTTCCCCTTCGAGCTGTAGGCTTATCCTTCACTCCAGGGTAAATGTCTAAAAGTCACTGCTGCCACATTATTTCCCATCTGATGGATTGATAGAATACCTCTGAGTCAGCAATGTTTGTGTGCTATTCTCTTTATGTTCAAAGCATTTTGACTGAATCAGTCATTGAAATCTGATCAGTTGTACTGAAGCCTGTCCTAGTCTGGGGCTGAATCAATGATTTCTAGGATATTCTGACCTGACAATCTAGAGAGTACAAATCAAGACAAGCCAAACGTTGGAAGCAACATTAATTAGACCAGGTATTCTGATGTATCCTTTTAAGACATAATCTGGATCATGAATATATTTTTACTTATTGAGTTTATATAGGGAGATCGGTCATTATAATTTTTAGGGTTGGTTCTATGTTTCCATTTCTTGATTTTTTAAATTTTTAGTTTCAAGTTCTTCTATTTTATACGCTGTCTCCTTTTTATTTGTATGCAAAGGCAGTTGTTTGTCACAAAAGTAAATGTTCAACAAACTCCATACTTGTTCTAATTGTTGTAACTAAACACAGTTGCTGACACACAAGCAGTAGTTGCCTCATGGGGCACTGAGGCCACTAAAGTTACCAATTACATTACACATTACTATATATCCTATTTGAAAACTAGAACTCAGATTTTTTGTAATTGTTGGGGAGTTTAATAACTCAAATTATCATTCAGAATTTTTATTTGGTATGAAGTTTTATTCTATTAAAAATCATACGCTGATATGTATATTATTGTTGTTGTTAGGTGCCCTTGAGTCGGGTCTGACTCAGCAA
Organism: Pedetes capensis; assembly: GCA_007922755.1. NCBI lineage: Eukaryota > Metazoa > Chordata > Mammalia > Rodentia > Pedetidae > Pedetes > Pedetes capensis. The sequence goes on along the minus strand of VMDO01030478.1, from coordinate 4,644 downwards.
CCTTGATATGGTTTTCAAAAGCTGATTATTTCAGGATTACTTTGGGAGTGGATTGCCATGTCCTTCTCCCATGATATGCATACACATACATAAATATTAGTGGTCCTATAGCATATATTATTTAAGAATTGCAAATTATGGTGTGGCATACATCCACTGTAATATATATATTATATTATATAATATATATTTTATATGGTCTGGGATTTAGCTCAGTGGGTAGAGCATTGCGCTGCAGTCCCTGAGGTCCCGAGTTCAATTCCCAGCACCGCAAAAATGGGAGAAGGGCTTGGCAATCCACTCCCAAGGCAATCCCGAAGCAGTCAGCTGTTGAAAACCCTATGAGGGTCACTATGGGTCGGATGCCGACTCGACGGCACCTAACAACAACAACAACAATATTTTATATATTTTTATTTACATATTTTATACATATATATCTATATATAAATATATAGATATAGATAGATACTTATATCTATCTATATCTATATATATAATTGGGCTGAGATTTAGCTCAGTTGGTAGAGCACTACTCTGCAGTCTCTGAGGTCCCGAGTTTGAGTCCTAGCACCACAAAAATGGGAGAAGGATGTGGCAATCCACTCCAGAGGCAATTCTGAAACAATCAGCCATTGAAAACCGTATAAGGGTCACTATGAGTCAGATATGACTTGACAGCACCTAACAAGAACAACAACATATATATTACTGGTTTTGATTTTTACTTTTTTTTTCTAGAAAGTTACTGGAAACAAGTAAATTTCAAAAGAAGAAAATACTAATTTATAACTTATTTTTACTCAATATTCTAAGGAAATTAAGTTGTTTTCAAAAGTGAATGCTCTAGACTCCTGAGGATTATCATTTTAAGTGAACAGCTCCAAATTTTTGTTGTGTTCATTGAAGTGTATTAAGTGTTGTGTTCATTGAAGTTGTGTTCATTGAAGTGTATAACCTCATTGTAATGACTCAGCTAAAATTAAAACAAAAATTATTGCTACTTCTCATTGACCTTAATGCTCTCATTATTTATTACATCTACTATTTGCCTTTACACCTTTTAAAAATTTGCTTTTATTTGTCTCTTTCTGATCTCCTTTCCCCAAGTCTTCTTCCATATTTGTGTTTGATGCTAGGGAGATTTTTTAGAATATCTATGGCCAAACCATAAAAGAATTTTTATTTCAGTCTCTGGTGATTTTACCAACGGTTTTGAGAGTATTAAAATGGGATTTGGCTGTATGTAACAAAAGTCTATCTTCAGTGGTTTAAGCAAATTGAAGTTTATTTTTCTATAATAACCACAAGACCTCAGAGGGCAGTTCAGGGCCAGTGTAATACAGAGCTCCAACATGCCATCAATGTCCTAGATTTCTGTGACTTCAGATTTTTTTTTTTAAACTTGATCATCTAGAGAATGTGTTTTTCTTCCTTGTCCTTCTCCCCTTATGGTTGCAACAAGGCTGATTACTCCACAGCATAATGTTGGATCTCATAAAAGGAAGGATAAAGAGAATGGAAAATGGTGCTTTAAGAAGTTTCTCAGAAATCCGTTACTGAACAAAACTCTTTTGGCCATTGCTAGCTGCAAGAGAAACTGAGAAACAGAGTACATTCTATTCCAAACAATATTCAAATTCTCTTTTGTAAAGAAGAAAAGAAGAATGGATTTTATTGGGGCAACTAGTCATATTTGTAACATTATATCACTGTGATTTTTACATATATTCCCATGGGTTTGCCTGCAACCTTGGTGCAGTCTTTGTAGGTTAATGCTATTGAAATATTTATTTTTAAGTAAGATGAATATTACTACATATGACCTAATGACTGTCCAAAAGAAATAAAATGCAGTTTGGAAGAAGGGTACTTACATGAAAATTTCATAGAGAAGAGAATTTAAACTTGCTTATTTCATTTTATCAAAAGTTATGTGTAGCTGGGAGCAGTAGCTCACACCTGTAATACTAGTGACTCAGAAGGCGGGGGCAGGAGGATCCCAAGTTTGAGGACAGAGGCAACCCATGTAATTTGGGGAGACCCTGTTTCAAGATAAAATTTTTAAAAATGGGCTGGAGGTGCCCCCCAGTGGTAGAGCACTTACAAGGTATGTGTGAGGCCCTGGGTTCAACCTCCAAGTACCACACACACACACACACACACACACACACACACACACACACACAAAAGTAATGTGTAACAGGGAAAGGAAAATCTTGGCAAGGCTACAGCTCTGGAAAAGTATTAAAGTAATGTAGTTATAGACTAAAGCAAATAATACAAATTGGGAAAATATAACATTAATTGCCTTTCTTTAATGATGTTGTCTTTCAGTCTCTCTCTGTGTGTGAGATTGAAACAGTACATTTTCCAATTTTACTGGACTTCTTTCTAAGGTTTTCCTCCTATATCTTAATGTATAAACTTTAATCTGGCTTTATTAGCCAACATGCTTGCTCTTCATACATGAAGATTAAGAGACAGCTATTGTCAGATCAAAGGCTACTTTGATAATGGAGAATACTGCAATCCTGATTTTCCTGTGTTGATTCACAGGTCATACACTCTATGATCATGGCAAAAATCTAAATATACAAAGGAGCATGGATGATTAACTTTCCTTCACACTACCTATAACATACTTAGGATAGATGCAGTGCATCAACTTCACAGATGAAAAGCAATGGTTCCTTTTCCTAGGTAGACTGTCTATACCACTGATATCAGATACAGAATTCTTCACATATGTATTCCAGTGTGTCTGACTGTCCCTGTGTCTTATACATTTTCTCACTAAGAAATAAAAAATGTCAAATATAAGGAAGGTCATAAAAATGTTTTCACTGCTTACCAGATGTTAATGGAAACCTGGAACAATTGTTTCCTTATAACACTGGGTATTTTAGCCTATTTATTTTATTATTCAAATTCATAGTCATTTATATATAAAACATGTTTTTTCAGTAAGTAGGCCATGTGTCAAACTTAATAGGAATTTGACATAAGAAGACACTTAAGGGAGCAGAAAACCACTATTCTAAGGGTATTTGGATTTTGAATGTTTTCTCCTTTTTAATTTCCATAAATCATCATCTGACCAGGATTTTTACTAGTTTATTATTTAAAAATTCTCCATGGAATTGGATTATTTATCTTTGATATTTTGAATTAGTTTTCTCAATGTGCCTTATGTGTAATTGTTTATACTGATGTCTTCAATGGAATCTACATTAGAATATTTATTTATTTATTTATTTATTTATTTATTTATCATCATGGGAGATTGAACCTAGGGCCTTGTACATGCCAGGCAAGTGCTCTACCACTGAGCTGCACCCCAAAGCCCTTTTTATTTTTTATGTTGAGAAAGGATCTAAGTTGTGCAGGCCGCCTCTTAGTTGCTGGGATTGCAAGCATGTACCATAGTGCCCAACTTAGAATTTATTTCAAGCACTGATTTCTGTTTTTTGAAAATTTTAAGAATGGAGTGGATGGCAGAGGGGCAGTGGAGAAAGTGCTCATCATAGAGAAAACTAGAAGAATTTGTAGCAAGCCTCAGTGTTCACCAGCTGCAGTGCAATTCTCTTCATTCTACTGAACTCTATATCCCAATTTCTTTAAATCACCCAGGAGAGCATTGGTTATTAAAATAGAAGATCAGTTATTTTTCAGGGATAGTGGTCTGGAAGACACTATAATAGATGTAGATAATTTCAATGTTGAAAATATATTAGATGCTGTTTTTATTCTCTGTCTGGAAAATCCCCATTGAGGCCTTAGTCTGTTTTACTTCCTCAGGGAAATACCCTACTTAAGTCACTAGAACTGCCATGTCAGATCGTAAAAGAGACTTTTTTATGTAGCCAAATAAACTGGCTAAATATATTTAGAAGCTTATTCTAGTGACTAATATCTTAAAGTGTTTCCATAATAACAATTTTGGTAAAAAAAAATTAGGATTTACCCTTTTTTATTGGAAATGAATTGCCACATTTGAAAAGAGACTTTGTGAGTAACCAAATATACTTGCTAAGTGTGTTTTGAAAAGAATTTTAATAATGTAAAGTTCTTTAAAAAACAGACTGTTATTTTTAAGGAATAATGTTGAGTGAAGACATTCTGTAGCTACAGAGAGAAGTTGGCCTGGTTTTTGCAGATGTAACTTTTCTAAATATGCTGAGTTCCATGGAAAAAAAGGGTAAGATTCAGCTACAGTTGGAGTTTGAATATTTAATTTAGTCAAATTTCCAAAATAACTGTTTTTAAGATCATATATTGTTGTTGTTGTTAGGTGCCGTCGAGTCGTGTCCGACTCATAGCAACCCTCATAGGGTTTTCAATGGCAGATTGTTCAGGATTGCCTTGGGAGTGAGTTGCCACGTCCTTCTCCCATTTTTGCAGTGCTGGGAATCGAACTTGGGACCTCAGAGACTGCAGCGCAGCGCTCTACCAGCTGAGCTAAATCCCAGTCCCTAAGATCATATATAATCATCAGATATTTTGTAAACTGCTAAGGAATTCTTTCTAATAAATTAGTTTCCTCCTAAGCCTAGTAAAAATATGCTTTATTCTTTTTTTTTCTTTTCTTTTCTTTTCCTTTCTTTCTTTTTTTTTTCTTTTCCTTTCTTTCTTTTTTTTTTT
>VMDO01030477.1:0-21254 GCA_007922755.1 Pedetes capensis | reverse complement strand
TATATATGTATTGTTCCATCTGGAAGTCCAGATTGGTACCACCTAAGTGGGTTCCCGCTGCCAAGAATTTAAGGACGTCCTCCTCCTTCATTTGCAGGACATCGAGGGCTCCAGACATTGTGTTAAAGCTTCCCTTTAAGTTACGATGGGAATCAAGAACAATGCTGTGCAGAACCCTCCCTGCGTAGCTCCGAAAGGCATTATTGGTAGTATTAAACTTCCTCCAAGCCATCAGATGGTGTCAACCAGGTTATTTTCCCCTATTATTTGAGAGTATGTATTTATGTCATGGGGCTGGGATTTAGCTCAGTTGGTAGAGCGCTGCGTCGCAGTCTCTGAGGTCCCAAGTTCAATTCCCATCACCGCAAAAATGGGAGAAGGACCTGGCAATCCACTCCCAAGGCAATCCCGAAAAACAGCCATTGAAAACCCTATGAGGGTCGCTATGAGTCGGATACCGACTCTACGGCACCTAACAACAACAACATATCTCCTTTTTCAAATTTCCTGCCATAATATATTATTTTGATAATTAAGAGAGACGGTAAGGTTTAAAAAGAGACAGAGGAGAGAAGAAAACCCAGCTGCTCCTTATATCACAGTAACTTTCAAGAGTCTGCCAGTGTGATCTGTACCTTGAAATGGGGATCAGCCAAGCATGCAAGCTGCCAGCTGCCAGAGGCTGTAGGAGTTTGCCATTTTTGTGTTTATTTTAAAGAAAATGTAAAAACAAGGAAGAAATAAGAAAAAGCATTGATAAGTTGGCAGTTGAGAACACTAATACTGCATGCTTAAACCAAGTAGCAACTTGGGAGCAATGAGTAGAGGTTCAGAAGATAAACAAGGGAGACAGAAGGAAGTGCACCAGTGTAACATCAGTCTTAGAGGCTATAATTGTTTCTCAGGTATGAATGGGGTAAGGTTTTCAGCGCAGAAAGATAACTCAGCAATAAAAGTAACTCAGCAAATCAGCTCCCTGGGAGAACTGGAAAGTGGCAAAGTCTGGGGACATGAGCTATAAATCAGTCCTTCTGCTAGGCAGTGGTTCTCAGGCCTGAGAGCAATTAATATCACCAGAGGAATATTGAATGCAAATAGATGCCAGGGCTCAATGTTAGAAAATTTAACCAGAATCTCTTGGGTGGGATGCTGAAGTCCTGTTGAGAATCACAAGTCCAGCCAATGTACAAAGGGGATTCTCAAGGAAGTTTTCAGACTTTCAGAGATGAAAGAGGTCAGCTCTATATTCTAACTCACCATATTTATTCATCAGTGCATATGAGGAGATGATATTATCATTGACTTCTTTATCATCATCATCATTACTATCATCATAGTGCCCAGGTAGTAAAGATTTCCTATGCCCCAGATCCCATGCTAGGTATTTTATTCTCTTTGTATATTTTAATCATCATAACAGCCCTTCGGGCCTACATACTATCTATTCTTTAGAGTTGATGAAACTAATGTTCAGAGAGATTAAAATATTTACCCAAGTCAGTTCTTCACATATTTTCCATTCTACTCACTATCGTGATGTACCACATCATTCACATTTATCAACTTCACCAACTGCACTTACTCTATAATACAGCAATATCACTCCTATATACACATCCAAGAGAACTGAAAGCATGCAGCCACAAAGAAAGACTTGTGCAAATATAGTCATAGCAACCCGATTCATATGAGCCCCAAAGAGAAATAACACAGATGTCCATTAGTGGAAGAAAGGGTAAATAAATTGCAAAAGAACAAACTTCCAAACCGATATACACAACAATGAGTGAATTTCAAAAACGTTTCCCTGAACAAAAGATAGCCAAAAGAGTACATACCATATGGTTTCATTTATATGAATTTTAAAATACAAAATTAATTTGTAGTGCTAGATGTCAGAATACTGCTTATATTCGAGGGGCATGTTTATAGTCACATACGAATATATGTAAAAATATTTTATGTTACACATTTGAGATCTGTGCATGTTACTTTATGTAAACGAGACCTTAATCAAGTATTGTAATTTAAAAATAAATATAAAGTTGCTTACCCAAGGCCATGATGTCAGTGGTGCCAAGAATAGAAGCAGGCTTATCTGAGATTTTAAAAAAAACTGTGATCTGTAAATAAGTCCTTTTCCTCTTAAATATGTTCTAATTACCCTCGTTCAAGTATCATAGTCACTCAACAGAATTGAAAACAATCCAAATGCCTACCCTTATGACAATCATTAAGTAAATTATGGTATATCCACATAATGAAATGTAATTCAGCCACTAAGTAAGGATTAGGAAGCTTCTAAAGCAATAAAACTAAATGCTGATGATACAATGTATGTGGAATAAAGCAGAATATTAAATTGCATCTAGCTAAATTATTATAATTATGTAAAATATTAGAAATGTAAATATATAAGGACTAAATGAGAGCCTTAAAACTCCCACTTTTTCATAATTAAGGGATGGTGGATTTTTGTATTTGATTTCCTTTAGTTACAATATTGTCTTGGCAATGAAGTATAAAGGACTTAATAAATATGAGATCTTTAAAATCATCATAGGTCATAATTCCAATGAAATGGACCTAGCAGTGTCTATCTAGAGCCCATCCTGTTGTACCATCCAGGTTTATGCTAGAGATTGAGGGAGCTGTTAAATCAGAGACTCAAAAAATTCCAATAACTGAAGCTTTTCATTTGGGATGAATTTTAGAGCCAATTCTTTCTAATTTGTGTTAATAATAACATGTGTTAGGTGGTGTATTGGTGTGAAAGGAAAAAACAACTGAAGCAAACCTTCAGTTGGGGAGATCATGGTTAGAGGATTAGTCCATAATGGTGATGGGGCAGATGTGGGGCCAGGAGGCCCCAGAATCTGTGGTAGATGACCTCATGGCATGGCAGGTCAAAAGCCTAGAGTGACTGGAACAGGGGCTCTGTATAAAAGCCTCCAAATGCCCACTCCCAGGAAGTTGCCTCCAAAAAGCCAGAATCCCATCTCCCAAAGTTCCATAGTTTACCAGGACAGCACCACCAGCTGGGGACCCAACATTCAAACAGATGACCTTTGGGGGACATTTAGATCCAAACCATAACATACAATATGTAATTATATTGTTGTTGTTAGGTACTGTCCAGTTGGGTCTGACTCATAGCAACCCTATGTACAACAGAAGGAGACACTCCCCAACACTGTGCCATGCCTGGCACCATGTCAGTGCTTCTCTGCTATTCATAAGGTTTTCCATGGCTGATTGTTTCAGGATTGTTTTGAAAGTGGGCTGCCAGTCCTTCTTCCATTTTTTTGCAGTGCTGGGGATTGAGCCCAGGGCCTCAGAGAGCACAGAATCACACTCTACCAACTCCTCTAAGACCCAGTCTCTTATATATAGTTATACTAAATTAAAAGGTAAAAGCAGAGAAATAAGAATCAAACATTTAAAATCTGCCATTTGGGAAGCCAATTCCAATAATATTAAAGACTATCTGAATACATACAACTTTATTAAGTAATATCGTACAAGCCATTGTTTATTGCTTTAGGTTATGGTTTGTTACAGAGCAAAGTCAGTTCTAATTTATATTATATAAGCTCAATTTTTTGTTTATGTTTTTGTCAAGCAAAGATGTATGATGTATCTGTACTATTAATTTTAAAACTATGGCATATACCATGGATTAAATATGATGACTCCACATATATTTTTCTTTGCTTCTTTACCAAGTCATGCAAAATTATCTTTAAAGAAATAAAATTGTACAAATCTATCCAGGCAAATGGAATAGTTAGACAATAGCAGATAAGCCTATCAACTGTGGAATGGAAAAACAAATACGGTCTATCTGTACGATAGAATATTACTCCACCTTATAAAGAAAGGAAATACTGGCATATGCTACAACATGGGTGAACTTTGAATACATTGTGCTAAGTAAAAGAAGCAGACACAAAAGTCATATATTTTATGATGCCATTTATGGGAAATATCCAGGGTATTCCCATAAAACCACAGAGATGGAAAGTAGATTAGTGGTTACTGGGGTGGATGGATGTGGGGGTACACCAGGAACTGACTGCTGAAGGAGTACTGGGGTTTGGGCAGGGGAATGATCAAAGTGTCTTAGGTAGTGTTTATACAGCATTGTAAATGTACTAAATATCACTAAATTGTGCTTCAAGTGGTTAATTTGATGATATAGAAATTTTATCTCAATTAAAAAAAACAGCAGATGAGAGATAAATACAAAATTTAGAAGAGGCAAAACAACTGGATAAATGATAATTGGCTTATCAGAGCCAAGTAAATGGAACTCATGTGTGGAATATTAGAGCTTTCTTCTCTATGGAAAATTAACAGCAGAGGAAAAAGAACCACTCACACAGTTATACCAGACTCCTGACTGTCAACAAGCTTTCCACACAAATCAGCCCTGAATACCTCACTGTTATATACAAATGAAATTGATAGCTAGGATTCACAAGAGATTTGAGGAAATATTGCACCTATGAAATAAGAACAAAAGGGTGTTTTAAACAGCATTAGGGAAGCAAGAAGGACTGTTTGGAAATAAAATATATGACAGTTAAAATAAAAATTTCAAAAGAAGCTTTAGGAAATATAGTTCAGAGGGATAAATATTGAAGGCAGAAGAACAAAAAGATGAATTAGGAAATTGGAGAAGATAAACAGTCAATCAAACTAGTTGGTACCTGAGAAAAAGGGAACAAAGACAGAGGGTGAGGTGGGCTGAATAATGACTTTAAAAGGTATCCAGGTGCTGATTCTTGGCCTCTGAATGTTACCTTATATGGTAATAGGCACTTTGCAGGCATGATATAATTAAGAATTTTGAGATAGGGAAATTATCCTGGGTTACCCAGATGGGATTTAAATGTAAGCATAATGGAGACAAAGAGAGACACAGAAGAGAAGGCAATGTTACCCTCAGGAGCAGAGACTGCAGTTACGTGGCCATAAGCCAGGGAATGCTAGCAGCCACCAGAAGCTCAGAGAGGTAAAGAATGCCTTCTGCCCTAGAGCCTCTGGGGGGAGCAAAATGATAGCAGATGGAAATATGTATTTGCACTAAGGAATAAGGAGCCCCAGAAATGGTAAAGACATGAAGAAATTCATAAGGGTTTTTTTTCTTATTATTTAAATTTCTTTAAAAGATATTTGAAAAGACAAAACCAATATCAATATAGCATGGGGCTTTTACATGTATAATTAAAATGTATTATACAGAGTGGGAAGAGAGAAATGGAAATAAGGTTCTGATACTATACGTGAAGTGGTATAATATCATTGGAAGGCAAACTGAAATACATTAAAGAATTATACCATAATAATTCTAAAGCTGCACTATTGCACTTTTAAACTAATCTTTGTGCATTTCCAGAGTTATAAAAAATTTGATTCTAGTCATCTCTGCCTGACTATTCATTGCTTTCTTGGAACAGAGAATTTTCAGCTATCCTTACTCCACCATTTTGTGGACACCACAAAATCTCTTTTTAAAGTTTGACTTTGCTTATCTCTGCTTTAATCGTCTATCAATGACTTCGTGGTTTAGCATTTAGAGAGCAATTGTATATTCCTTATTTCCAAGATCTTGAGAATATTCACTTCAGTCTCCCTTTGTCCTCAAGTATTGATTCTTATGAGAATGTCATAACCTTTTAAACCATGGCATAAAAATAGCAGTAGTCATGTCTATCCTATGTGACTTTGACCAATTGGAAGAAGAGAAATTTGATCAACATAACATAAAGCTAAATAATATTAAAGACAGCTGAGAAGCAACAAGTTACAAAGGGCTTGCAGTTAAGATCACACATACCATTCCTGTTCAATACTGCAAATTACTAAGTGGTTGGAACCAGCAAAGACTTTAAATTATGGTAGGTGCTTTTCATTGCATGATGGTCCACTTGCTCTGCCCTCCATAATTGGGCTTGATCTTTACATAAAGAAATAGAGAGATACAATGTTGTCTCACTCCTTCTGGGATTAGGGATATGTGGAACATTTTTTGTTTTATTGTTTTTGTCTTTTCTTAGGAGGATTTTATTCGCATATATTAAAAAAATCCCTGAAAAAGCTAACACATTTTTTCTGGTTTCATCATAGCCATGCTGACTTTCTCAGCTTTTGTCTGTCCTTAATGATATTCTCTGACACAATTTTATACAGCTCTTCCCGCAGCATAAGTCCATTGCAAAAATTATGCTTTGCTATATATTTCCTGGCTTGGTAGAGGTTATCTACTAGTGCAGACTCTAAAAGCACTTGATAAACTAAGAAACTCCAGGTTAATGACAATTGTCACTATTTTCTGCTTATTGAGTTAACACTGGTAAGCATTGCCTACATTTTAATAATTTTTTACTAAAAATTTTAATAAAATTATGAACCAATAAATATTTTTCCTACAATACAGATGAAATTATTGCTCCCTTAAATTACTAGTAATTGTCTATTTCAACAAATATGAAGAAAAAGAAGCAAAAACATCCTGCTCAACTAATTCAGGCTAGTCCTACACACAAACAGTTGAAAAAAATCACTGGTAAAGTTTATAAAGGTGTAGTCCTTAAGTCACAAACTTTAAAATTTCTTTCTGATGGAGATAAAAAAAAATTCTGCTAAGCATCTAGACAAGGATGGTAATTTTATCTGCACATATCAAAAACTCAAGTTGTATAGGTAATTACATGGTAATTACACAGTATCAAAGATTTTTCTCTCATGGTGAAAGAAGTGATCTTGGCTCACAGTCGTCTTCTTGACATGCAGTGTTTCGTTGCTTCTTGGGCCACATACTCTTCCAGTTATTTTGTCATTCAGAGACAAAGGGTACCATCTAAAAAAATTAACTAAAGTACACCAACCAAACACTTTAGAGAGGTGTCTAGAGTTTTCCCTCTCATTCTATTTCATGTAATAATAGGGAATCTAGGGCATTCAGGACTGCTAGTGTTTGATAGCATCTGGGTGGATACTTTTTATTACCAAACAGTCTGTGTACTGTCTGAGTTAGAAAACACACAGAAAACAAAATGTTGCCTTGCCAAAAATTCCTACTTTTTCACCCAGTATGTATGCATTTATGTATGTGCATATGCATGTCCACCATCTTCCAGAAAGAATTTAATGCATCCATGACATTTCTCCATCTGTATAAAGCAATTCTTTCTTAGTTCTTTTCACAACCTGCAAATATTTATATTCATTCCCAACCGAGGGCACTATAACAATATCTAAATCTTCTAAAAGTTTACTGTCTTGGAGGAAAAATGTTTTGTCTTACTAAATAAAGAAATGCAAAGAATGGAGAAGGTTGGGGAGGTAGAGAATGTTGGAGATGTTGGATATCATAAGAAAAAAATCTTTGGGGAAATTAATAAGAGCAATTATGGCACTAGTAACAATATTAATATATGGAATTAGCCATGGTTCCCATCAATAGATGATATACAAAATACATATAGTTAATATATATGTTATATGTAGAGAATGATGTTGTTGTTGTTGTTAGGTGCCATCAAGTCCGTATCCAACTCATAGCAACCCTCATAGAGTTTTCAATGGCTGACTGTTTCGGTATTGCCTTGGGAGTGGGTTGCCATGTCCTTCTCCCATTTTTGCGGCGCTGGGAATTGAACTCGGGACCTCAGAGACTGCAGTGCAGTGCTCTACCAACTGAGCTAAATCCCAGCCCATATGTAGAGAATAATGGAATAGTATTAGGCCACAAATAATAATGAAATCCTGTTATTTGTAGCAAATGGATGGAACTGAAGGACATTATGTTAAGTAAAATAAGCCATACACAGTAAAACACTATATTTTCTTTCTTATATATGGAAGTTTTAAAAAGTCAACCTGAATGTAGGATATTGACTATTAAAGGCTGGGAAGGTGAGGTAAAGGGAATAAAAGGAAGTTGGATAATGGGTACCAAAATACAAGCAGAAGGAATAAGTTATAGGGTTCCACAGCAGAGTGGGATGACTGTAGTTCAGAATAAACTATTATATATTTTATGAAGATCTAGAGGAGAGGAGCTCAAAGGGCCCTAATGTAAAGAAATGATAAAGAGAGGGAAATGCTGATTATGCTGACTTATCAGGGCATGCTGTATGCTTGTGTTGAAATACCACACTGTACTCCATTAATATGTACAATTAATACACGTTAATAAAAAACATAAACAAGGAAGTATGTCAGAAAACCAATAATAATAATAAGCCATTATCAGATATATACAAGAGCCTTAAAATTTTAATGTATAGCAGAAGTCCTCAACCCCTGGGGCCATGGGTTGGTACTGGTGTGAATGGCGGGTGAGCCAGCGAAGCTTCATTTGTATGTACACAATAAATGTAATGCACTTAAATCATCCTAAAACCATTACTCACTATCTGTGGAAAAATTGTCTTCCATGTAGCCAGTCTCTAGTGGCAAGAAGATTTGGGTCACTGATTCATAGGATTTGATTCCAAATAAAATATAATGTAGAGTCTACATATGATTAGGTCATAACTCTGTATTATGCATTCAAAACATGTTTTTTAAAAAACGTCTCTGGAAATTAGCAAAGATTCCTGGGAGATCTTCATACCTCCAAAGATAGTGGAAGTAAGCTCCAAGCATGCATCCCAAAGAAGTAAAGGGGACCAGGAGATAGCTGGATTATAGGTGGAGTAAAGACAAAATTATGCCAATAATGTATATATACATATAATTTTGCCTGCAGCTGTAGCCCTGTGGCATCTGATCCCGTCAGATCTCGGAAGCTAAGCAGGGTCAGGCCTGGTTAGTACTTGGATGGGAGACCACCTGGGAACACCAGAAGCTGTAGGCTTGGGAGAAGGACCTGGCAACCCCCTCCCAAAAATCAATCTGCCATTGAAAACCCTATGAACAGCAGAGAAGCACTGACGATAGTGTTTCCCCTGTTGTACAGAGGGTCGCTATGAGTCAGCTACCGACTTGATAGCACCTAACAACAACAACAACAACACATATAATTTTATTAAAACACACACACACACACAGTTGTTTTCAGGTGCCGTCGAGTTGGTATCTGACTCATAGCAACCCTATGTACAACTGGCAAACCACTATTGTCAGCGCTTCTCTGGTATTCATAGGGTTTTCAATGATGGACTGTTTTTTGGGAGTGGGTTGCCGGGTTCTTCTCCCAAGCCTACAGCACCTGGTGTTGCCAGGCAATCTCCCATCCAAGTACTAACAAGGCCTGCCCTGCTTAGCTTCCAAGATCTGACACCACAGGGCTATGTGTGTGTGTGTGTGTGTGTGTGTGTGTATACATATGTGTGTGTGTGTGTGTGTGTGTGTGTGTGTATGAAAGATCAGAGAAAGGTAGCCATGAGTGGGTGGTGGGGTATTATAGGATGGGGTATGAGTTCACCTTCCTCTTTTCATATACTCATCCACATACAAGAGGTTTTATGATCATACTGTAACTCTAACAGGAGCCTGGAATCTTAGGCTGGAGTAGGCATCCCTTGCCCCTCATTACCTGAGTCAGCAAAATACCGTCATTGCCTGAGTCAGCAGTATATATCAGATGGACAGCACTGGCTGGTTTTTTCTATGTTTTAGTGACCCCTGGGGCTTTGGTTCCATCTTTTATTATTTTGTGTGTGAGGCTGGGTCTTCTATTCATCTTGTTGCTGCATTCACTGCAACCTAATATTTGAAAAAAACTGAGCTACCAATTAGGTAGAGGAACCCTAGGTTCAGCCACAAAAGAGATTGACTACTGATTTTTCTTTTTCTCTTTCTTCCCTAAAGGAGAAAAGAGAAAGGAATGTCACTAATTTTGGCTATACTGTAGACTCTTCACCCTGCTTAGCTCCTAAATCCAGGGCTCAGAGAAGCTACTTTTATCTCCTACAAAGAGGTGCAGATTTATGAGAGATTAATTTCTGTTTTTGTTACACACATATTTAATAATATTGCACATTCTTCTCTTTTTTTGATTCTCTCAACTTGAAGTTCAGAGAGGACTGGTAGGTTCCTGATGTCTACCAAAGTGTCAAACAATGATTACAGCACTGTAAAATGTTAAAGTCCGGGTTAACTTCTAAGAGAATTCCAGAATATTTTTTATTCAAAGAAGGGGTTATCTGTGTTCAGTGATCATGATAGCCAGAGACCCTTGGTTCTTTGTGCTAAAGGAAAATTTCAGTTGATGGCCAAAGAGATCTGGTATAATTATTCTTCAGAGAAATAAGCAGGGCTGGAACTAGGCATTTGAAATGAAGTCAGACCTACTGGGATAAGTTTTAAAAAGAACAAAGTAGTGGCTCTAAAAAGAAGAGTAAGAAAGCAATCTACTTTCTCTAATACAGCCGCTAGGGATTTCAGCTTAGAGAAGTGAATTCTAAGGAAGGAAAATGCCAAAGTAGGAACCTCAGAAAGGAATCACACAAAATATTAGAGAAAAAGAAAGAAAAGACTTTTTTCATCACTGGTGTGCTTTAACATATCCAGTTCAACACACATTCAAAATTAACCTGCCTTTACCTCACAAGCCCCCTAAGTGCACAGCCTCCTTGTCTGTTGTCCTTCTCAGTTGCCATTCCCAAACCAGGGCACTGTAGCAAAAATGTCTCATCTTCTACAAATTTACTATCTTGGAAGAAAATATTTTGTCTTTCTAAATTAAGAAATGCAGAGATGGAGTAGGGCGGAAAGGTGAGAAGTGTTGGAGATACTAGCTATTATGTTGTTAGGGACCATCAAGTCAGGTCTGACTCATAGTGACCCTACGTACGACAGATGAAACATGACCAACATTATTGTTGATGCTTCTCTGCTATTCATAGGGTTTTGGGGAGTGGGTTGCCAGGTCCTTCTCCCAAGCCTATAGCACGTGGTATTCCCAGACTGTCTCCCATCCAAGTATTAACCAGGCCCAATCCTGCTTAGCTTATGAGATCAGGCAGGATCAGACACCAAAGTGGTACAGCTGCAGGTACTCACTATTATAGGAAGAAGAAAAAAACTTTGAAGAAATTGGGAAATTTTAAGAGCTATTACCAGATGGATACAGACCCTTTAAAGTTAAGACTCTCAAAAAAAAATGTTGCCTGCATGCATTTTATGTATTTCCTCACTGCCAATTTGTTCTTCAGCAAAGTCACCTTTAAAAACAATGTAAAGGGATAAAGGGGGAGAGTACATGGGAAAAATAGGGGAAGATAACCATATAGGCATACAAGTTTTACCACATATTAGTAAAAATTTCCTTAAACTTTGTAAGTTGATGAAAGTATAACCAACAGTGATGTAATAGTTGCATAATGGAAAAAGCAAATGCTGTATTACTCTGTACCCCACTAACATTTATCAGTAAAGGGAGAAAAGAAAAAATAAGTTTAAAAAAATGTTTAAAATCTGTCAACAGCTCTCCGTCTTATTATTGAGAAAGCCTTCCTACAGCCATTCCTGTTCCTACTAATCCATTTTCCACACACCAGCCCTGCTAATATTCTTTTTAAACTATATGACTATGTTGAGTCTCCTGCTCCCCATTGTCTTCCATATGGAATACAGATTCCTCCCCATGGCCCAAAGGCCTTCCTGAGATGGTTTTATCTACTTCTCTCCACCTCACTGTGCCTCCCTGCACTCTATCCTCTGGGAGAGTGGGATCCCACTGCTGAAGTCTGTCTAGTATGTCTCTGTGCACTGTGTGGAGGAAAGCTAAGGACCATATTTACCCATCTCCTTTGCAACTAGGAACCAGCATTTGCTTTCATTCTGCCAATCATAAGCAAGTGGGAGACTTAACTTTGGGCCTAAGTTAAGTGAAGGAAGGACAGAAGACAAGGCTTCCATTTTTCATGCAGAGTGGGCCAGAACAGTATGGCTTCCCTATCTGGTGGTTTCCTAAGCATCAGCAGTTTTCCCAAGCCCAGAAAGACCAGTATGATTCTAGGAGCAGGTTCTATGTGAACTCTTCCTGTACTCCAAGCCCTAGAGCTTCCCCTCCAACTTATTCAATGAGTTTGTAAACTACTGAGTGCCTGATAAATCACTTCTTCCTTAAACTACGTAAGGTGGTGTCTTAGGCAAGGTTCTCCAGAGAGAACTGATAGGAGGTTAGATAAATTGGGGAAAAAAAATATATATAGATATAGATATAGATATAGATAGATAGATATAGATATACACACACACACACACATATATATATATATATATATAGAGAGAGAGAGAGAGAGAGAGAGAGAGAGAGAGAGAGAGATGGCTCAGTCCAATTCTGAAGGCCTCAAGACCAAAGAAGCCAATGGTGTAACTCTCAGTCCAAGGCTTAAGACCCTATAGAACCTGGGGCACCTGGGGCACCTGGGACAAGCCATAGAGTCCAAAGGCTGAAGAACCTGGAGCTCGGATGTTCAAGGGGAAGATAAGGGTGGCCTGGCTCCAGAAGAGAGAACAAGAATTCACCCTCCCTCCACCTTTTCGTTCCATCTGGGCCCCCTGGCTAGTTGTGGATTGTGCCCATCCGCATTGAGGACAGATCTTCCTCATTCAGTTCACTGACTTATTTGCTAGTCTCATCTGGAAACACCCTCACAGAACTCAATCATTCTAATCAAATGCCAGACCACCTGATTTCTCTTTTGGCAAAAGGGGGAGTGGATCCATGCCTAATGAAGCAAAGAACAATTAACGCTTTATCAATAACCTGGGGATCCCTTCTTTTAGTCAGGTTTCCACCCCAAATCAACCATCACAGTTTCTTCAGTATGAAATTGAACTCTTAACAGGTGGACTGACTTTTAAGTATTAAAGTGAATGGTTATTGTGATTTAAAATGTGAGTTTTTAAATCATCTGGCCTGAATTTGAACCCCCATTCCAGCACTTACATACCTTGCAACCTTGGGTGATTTAATCTCTGCAGCTTAGTTTTACCAATTTGTAGAGGAGGACTAAAATTAGCATCTAGCCCAGAATGCTTTTGAAGGTTAAATGAAATAATACTGGTAAAGAACTTGATATAGTATGTGCCACATGGTAAGAGTTCACTAAGTGTTGACTTTTATAATTACCATAATTAAATATTATTATGTCCCTGCTCTGGGCCTTAGAATTTGCTCCTTCTTATGCCTGGAACATTTTTTTTTCCTGTTCTGTCCCCAGTTAATGCCCATTCATCTTTCAAGTTTCAGTTTACCTATCACTTATGCAAAAGTTACTTCCTGGTCCATTTTAACTATGCCCTTTCCCTTTGTTTTGTCTCGTAATTGAAGTTTTCCTTCTTAGTGCACATATCAAAATTTGAAATTACACATTTTTTACATGTTTACATATCTAATGCTTATCTGCTCACAGTTCCATGAAGACAGAAACCATGACTGCACTTGCCTTGATACAAAGCCAAGACCCAGCATGACATAGTGCTTGCTACATGAATGAACTCAATAAACATTTCTCAAAGGAATGACCCAGTCATCCTGGTGGCAATCACACCAGGAATTCTGAAGATATGGAGACTGTGTCTGCCACCAACAGAGTCTAACCTAGGATGTCCAGGCCTCCTTTGGCCTAAAATAGTCCAGAAAGAGTTTGGAAAACAGGCTGCAAATATTCTATATACTATTTAAATTACACATTGATAGCATTCTACAGTTTTCCAAGTCCTCTTAAATATATGATTTTATTTATTTATTTATTTTCTGCAGTACTTGGAGGTAGAGCCCAGGGTCTCACACATGCCAGGCAACTTAACATGCCCTACCACTTTACTGCATCCCTAACCCCTTTTATTTATTTATTTTTATTTTGATACAGGGTCTCACTAAGTTATAGAAGCCGCCTCTAGCCTCAAACTTGTGATCTTCCTGCCTCAGACTCCCAAGTCCTTGTTATCACAGGCATGCGCCATGGCACCCTGACTAGATATATGAGTTCTTTTAATCCTTATGATAACTCAATTATATTTTGATCCCACCTTACAGAGAAGGCAATGAGGCTCCAAAGTGTCTGTAATATGCCCAACATCATACACATGCAAAGCAGTACATTCCATGAATCACTGACTGGCAGGAATGAGCTCCAACCCTAGCTTTGCCTCTGTGTGTGTGGGGGGCGGGGGGTGTCGCACCTTAGGTAAATTACTCAACCCATCTGAGATGGTTTCTTCATCTGTGAAAATGAGGTAAAAGTACTCATATTTTTGGGAAGATTAAAGAGGATTATATGGATAATATCTCATGACATGTTGTTTAAGGTGCCATCAAGTTGATGCCCAACTCATAGCGACCCTATATACAACAGGCAAAACACTATTGTTAGTGCTTTTCTGCTATTCATAGGGTTTTCAATGGCTGATTGATTTTTGGGAGTGGGTTGCCAAGTCCTCCTCCCAAGCTACAGTATCTGGTGTTCCCAAGTGGTCTCCCATCCAAGTACTTACGAGGCCCAATGCTCCTTAGCTTCTGAGATCTGATAGGATCAGACACCATAGTGCTATGGCTGCAGACACCTGAGATATACACTGGGTACACAGAACATAATACAGGTGTTACCATCATTATCATCTTCTTTGTCATAATTTTTTTGTTTTTTGAGACAAGGTCTTGCTCTGTCACCCAAGCTGGGCTTGAACTCTCAATCCTCCTGCCTCAGCCTCTTGAGTACTAGGATTACAGGTGTGAGCCCTATGCCCAGCCATCATCATTGTTGAACTACCCAGTTTTACTGAGCAAGATGGTGAATCAGCTTTCACCATAAGACTCTTGGATTCTAGACCATTGATATCTCAGAATTACATGTTAATCTAAATGGTGGCATAAATTCCCTCTCCATTTTATTAATGAAGAGAGTTCATTCCCACATTATCAAACACAGAAACACAAATGTAGCTTTCATGTTAGCTTGTTCTAGCTTTACAAATTAGATTGTCACTCCTCAATGAAAGTGATTAGACCCTCCATTTTGTAGGGTGCTTTGGACTTAGCTTCTGATTATTTATTAATGCATAATAAAAAAAATAAGCTATGGGCAAAATTCTGAAGAGTTCCAAGAAATCAGTCCTTGTTTCAGAGAAAATTCTGTATGAGAGATGATCCAAATCAGAGCCAAAGGCCCTGGCCCCATGCTCCAAGCTTTTTTAAGCCTTAGGCCAAAAAAACCAAACAGTCCTGCATCTGATCCCTGGGAGGAAATCAGCTCTGTGATGGGTTGACCCTTAGGCATATTGCCACAAGCAACAGTTGTGGTTTCTGTTGTCATCAGATGACCTGGTTAGGCCATCAGGCAACATGTATGGCCCTGTACCAGCAAACTTACTAAAGTGAGGAGGACAGGTGGCATTAATCAGGAGAGCAGGTAACAGAGGTACATCTTGAGATCTCCATTTTCAGCATCCTTTAAGTTGCTATCAGCTAAACTACAAATAAATTGCATATAACAAACACTTTGAAAGGGCTCATGAGTGTTCCCAGTTCCTTCCCCAGGGCTATGACTTCAACATCTGAATATACATATTAATAAGTCTTCCTGGTTTTAATCCTATGAGATTGACCACATTATTTTCTGTTTGCAATTCAGTTGAACACAGTGGATAAATGGGATTCAGAACTCTGATTGTTCACAACAGCAGGTCCCTTGTCTTGGCCATTTTATTTCCACACTGCCAAGTAAAAACATCCTCATTGCAGCAGAAAAGCTGCTCAGATACAATTGTTGTTGTTGTTAGGTGCCATCAAGTCGGTATTCGACTCATAGCGACCCTCTGTACAACAGGGGAAACACTATTGTCAGTGCTTCTCTGCTGTTCATAGGGTTTTCAATGGCAGATTGATTTTTGGGAGGGGGTTGCCAGGTCCTTCTCCTAAGCCTACAGCTTCTGGTGTTCCCAGGTGGTCTCCCATCCAGGTACTAACCAGGCCCGACCCTGCTTAGCTTCCGAGATCTGACAGGATCAGATGCCACAGGGCTACAGCTGCCGGCCCCAGATACAATGGAGGCACTAAAAGGCAGTGGATTTGTGGCCAAACTGGAAGTGATAAGAACCTAGGCTGTAACTTAAAACTTTAGACTCATCTCTGAAGTACTGCTTCAGAATTTGTTTCAATTATAAATTGCTATGCTGGGAAAAGAGATATGTCTTGAAACAGCACCTAACAACAACAACAGCAACAGCAACAATTATTTGTTTGGGGCTGGAGTTTAGTTCAGTTGATAGAGTGCTGTTCCACGCATTCTGAGTACCCAGGTCCCAAAAATGGGAGGACATGGCAATCTACTCCTGAGGCAATCCTGAAATAATCAGCCATTGAAAACCCTGTGAGAGTCACTATGAGTCAGACTCAACTTGACAGCACCCAACAACAACAAACACTATTTGTTTAACTCCCTTTGCCAAGAATTGTGCTAGATTTCTGGGAAATTAACTCTTTAATATTTACTACAGTCAAGTGAAGTAGGTTCTATAATTATCTCCTCTTTACTGAGTCACATAGCTAGTTACCAAAGGAAGGAGTACTTAAACACATGTTAGCCTAGCCTCAAAGCCATCCTTAGTGTATCACCATACAATGTCTTTTCATTCCCCTAGACCAACTACTATTAAAGCTATCTCTAAATGAGTAATATTCCTCCTACCTTTAGTTCTTCAGGTATTAACTTAGAAGTTTCCTCCTCCAGAATCCTTCTTGATTGGCTACTTGCTTTAGGTTCCATTGTGTATACCTTTAGCACTCAGTACCTCTTCATCCCAGCTGAGCTCTCTTTATGAGCAGGATCCAGGTTGTTCCCCATATTAGTTATCTTTGCATTGCTGTTACCAACATAAAGGAAGAAAGATTTTTTTGGGCTCATAGATTCAGAGAGTTCAGTCCATCATGGTGGGGAAGGAATAGTGGAGAAGATCACATCATGGTAACAGGAAGCAGAAAGCAAGACAGAAAGAGGCCAGGAAACCCTCAAGGACCCACCTTCAGTGACCTACTTCTTCCCCACTAAAGATTCCACAAACTTTTCTCTCCTATTATTTCCATGATCTCCCAAAATAGCACCACTAGCTGGGGACCAAGCATTAAACATATGAGCCCATTGGGGACATTTCATATGTAAACCATAACAATCCTGTTCAAGGTTAGAAACTGAGTGGATAAGAAAGTGTCTTGTACCTCATAAGTACTAACAAATATTTGTAGGTATATGGATTCATAAATGAAAATGATAGTCCACCACCATTGTGATAGTTAATTATAACTTAACTAGACTAAGGGTTGCCCAGATAGCTTGTAAATCATTATTTCTGGATGTGTCTGTTAGGGTGTTTCCAGAAAAGATTAACCATTTGATCGGGAGATTGAGTAAAAAAGATCCACTCTTACTAATATGGGCATGCAACATCTAATCCACTGAGGGCCAGTTGTTGTTGTTAGGTACTGTTGAGTCAGCGTCTTGACTCATAGCAACCCTATATACAACAAGTGAAACACTATTGTCAGTGCTTCCCTGCTGTTCATAGGGTTTTCAATGGCTGATTGTTTTTGGAAGTGTGTTGCCAGGTCCTTCTCCCAAGCCTACAGCACCTGGTGTTCCCAGGCAGTCTCCCTTCCAAGTACTAACCAGGCCCGGCCCTGCTTAGCTTCCAAGATCTGATGGGATCAGACACCACAGTGGTATGGCTGCAGGCACTGAGGATCTAGATAGAGCAAAAAGACAGAGGAAGAGTACATTTGTTTTCTGCTTGAGCTGCAGCATTTACCTTCTCCTGCCCTCAGACATGAGCATTCTTTTTTCTTTGGCCTTTGGATTTGGAGCTGGACTTAAAGTGTTGGCCTCAGTTCATAGGCCTTCAGGCTTGTACTACAACAGCATGACTGGCTTTTCTGGGCCTCCAGCTTAAAGATAGCATATCATAGGCCTTCTCATCCTATACAAACAATTGAACCAATATCTTAAATAAATTTCTTCCTGTATGTATGTATGCATGTATATGAGTATATACATGCACATACACATATGTATGTACAAATACATATACACATAAATATACACACACATACAGGAAGAGATTTATTTAATATATGTATGTATTATTGGTTCTGTTTCTTTGAAAAACCCTGACTAATACAATGGTTCCTTTTATAACGTGAGAGCAGAGGATCTCACTACTTTGTGTTGGATATCAGAGAAGCAGGTAAAATGGAGGTAATGCTTCTGAAAATGCTATAAATCCCATAATGATACTGATTTTTTGATTTTTAAAGGAGCTCAAATTTCTTCACGGTATGTGAGAGACAATCACGCCTTCAATATATCGCATATAAAGTCCTTTTTTAGCTCTCTTGCAATGGCAACAGATGGAAAGGAAAGTTGCTGTCTGAACATACACACATAAATGGAAATCTTTAGGATATGAACATCATCTTATTGTCAGTAACAATAATTGCTTTAGAGGACAGCACTAACTGAAAAAGCATGGTCTTGTTTCTTTACAAGTCTCGAAGATGGGCTATAGGATTTGTGGAACCCAGTGCCAAATGAAAAATGTGAATCTCCTTATTCAAAAATTATTAGAAATCTCAAGAAAGTGACTGCAGAGCATTAAAACAAGTGTAAGTCTCTTCTAAGCCTGGGCCCCTTGGTAGTCACCCTACATGTAGGCAGATACAGTCATTCCTACAACTGAAACTTTCAGAGCTCCTAATAGTATTATTATTATATTAATATTGTTTATTTTACATAATTTCATCATCACAACATCTGCCTGAGGAAGATACATATACAAACTAGACATTCTAGCATCGAACAAAGAAAGATTTCTAACCAAATGGTGGAAAGGGACAAAGAATAAAAATAGAAGGGGAGATAGGCACCATTGTGCACATCTGTAATCCCAATGACTCAGGAGTCTGAAGCAGGAGGGTTACAAGTTCAAGGCCAAAGGCAGTCTGTGAAATTTAGCAAAATTCTGTCTCAAAATGAAAATAAAAAGGGGTCAAGGGGTTCAGCTTAGTGGTAGGGCACTTGCCTCGCCTACACAAAGCCCTATGTTCAAACCTCTAGTGCTGAAAAAAACAGAAAGAAAGAAAGAAAGAAAGAAAGAAAGAAAGAAAGAAGGAAAAGAGGAAGGAAAACAGGGAAATATAAAAGATAGAGATAAGGAACGGGAGAGCCCATGCCACTCTGATGAATTGCAAATTAAAATCCAGGTGTGTCTTTCTTCTCTATGACTTAGAAAGGTAAAGGAAAAAAAATTAAGATAGAGTAAATGAGTTCAGACAGTTTAACCCAAGAAAATAACTACCTTTTCAGCAAAGGTAATAATAAATACTATTAATCACCTTTCTCTTTTTCAAGAAGCAAGACCAAGACAGTCACAAACATCCTCCCAAGTGCCAGTTGTTGGACCAGCCACTTTCCATCAGCCTTTCATTACCTGAGTAAACTCCAACACTCGCCATTTCTCTGTGGCACCAAAACAAAATGTGGGCACTGAAGACTGGAAGAGAAAATCAAGAAAACAAAAATCATTTCAGTCTGACCACACTTGCCCTATTCTTGCAGCTGCATACCCTCACCTCCTCCAACCAGCAGGTGTGAGCAGGACTGAGAAGAGCAGTCCTCCTTTCCTGGACACTGTGCTTTTATTTTATTATCTCCCTTTATTAGTAAATGATGATGGGATACAGAATAATACAGCATTGGCTATTTCCATTATGCATCCATTACATTACTTCTGACAACACTTTCATCAAACCACAAGGTTTATGGAGCCTTATGACTAATTTAGCTCAGTTGGTAGAGCACTGCTCTGCAGTCTCTGAGGTCCCGAGTTTGATTCCAGCACCGCAAATGGGAGAAGGATGTGGCAATCCACTCCCAAGGCAATCCCGAAATAATCTGCCATTGGAAACCCTATGAGGGTCTCTATGAGTCGGACACAACTCGATGACACCTAACAACAACAACAACAACATGACTAATATTTAGTAAAACTTGAATGCATATTTGCATTATGTTCCCATATTTTTCCAATGTACTCCTGAAGTTACATTGTTTACACTGAAATTATCCTCTCCATTTTTCTTCCTCTACATTAACTCTCCTCCCCATCCCACCTTCTACAATCTTCACTTCCCTCCCTCCTTCTCTCTACTCTTTATATTCTCCCTTCTTCACAAGTTTAATTGTGTACTTTTCATATATCTACTTATGTTTAGGATTTTTTTCTTCCTTTAAGTAAGATTCAGCTCCCACATATGAATGAGAATATATGGTATTTCTCTTTTTGAGCTTGTGTTCATTTGCTTAAGATGATTTTCTTCAAGTCCATCCCTTTTGCTGTAAATGACATTTCATTGTTTTTTATTGCTGAGAAATGTCCATTGTAAATATGTACCAAATTGCCCAGCACCATTTGTTGAAGAGGCTATCTTTTCTCCAATTTGTGTGCTTAGCTCCTTTGATCAAGTGGCTATAGATACATGGTGTATCTCTGGGTCTTCAGTTCTGTTCCACTGGTCTTCAGGCCTATTTTTGTGCCAGCACCAAGTTGTTTTTGCTAGGAAAGTCCTATAGTATAGTTTAAAGTCAGGGATTGTGATCTTGCCTGAACTGGTTTTGCAGTTTAAGAGTGCTTTAGCTATACGTGGTCTTTTGACACTGTGCTTTTAATTAAAACTCAAGATTTGGCAGAAAAAATCCTTTAGGTACTTGGAAAAAAAGAAATACTTCAAAACAAGTCTCAGTGACATTTATAATGAGATTTATAGAGACTTGGTGGTGGTGGTAGTAAGACTTAACTAAAAAGCAGTCATTAATAAAATATAGATGGTATTATCCCAAAGTCTCTAAATATACCCATTGGCCTGAACTGAAATCCTACATTAATAAGATTGAGAATCAATCATCAACTATAGTGTTTCTCCCTCACCTACAGAAAAATTTTAGTAAAAGAGCATTTGTTATTATTAAGCGCCATCGAGTGGGTATCCGACTCATAGCGACCCTACCTACAACTGGAGAAACACTATTGTCAGTGCTTCTCTGCTGTTCATAGGGTTTTCAATAGAAGATTGACTATTTGGGAGTGGGTTGGTGGGTCTGTCTCCCAAGCCTACAGCACCTGGTGTTCCTAGGCAGTCTCCCATCCAAGTACTAACCAGGCCCAACCCTGCTTAGCTTCTGAGATCTGACAGGATTGGATGCCACAGGGCTACAGCTGCAGGCGTAAAAGAGCATTAG